>CAJNDT010000742.1:0-85000 GCA_905221615.1 Symbiodinium sp. CCMP2592 | reverse complement strand
CAGACCGACCGCAAAGCCCTTTGAACGCTGAATTTTGAAACCTAAAGCCTTCGTGCCAGTACATGGCCTAGACATACATTGGCTGGAACTGAGGAGTGGGCTGTTCGACTCAGAACCTCACCTTAGGTCTCTGTTCCACCATCTTCGGCGGCTATAAGTATTCTCTGGAAAATATGAAAGTTACTTGAATGCAAACACGCGTATATACATGTGTACAAACACACCCGCACATGTCCTGATTGAACTATCGCTGGATGCGGTCTTCACGCGAGTGGTTTTTTCATGCAGCGAGCCCCCCGCGCCGTGTGCTCCAAGCTTCGCTTCCGGTGCCGCAGCAGTTCAATGCGGGGCTTCGGGTTACTGCCTAACTCTCCCCCGAGCAAAACAGAACAACTGTGGCCAAGAGATTGAGGGCTTCAGACTCCACACCTCTTCTTGGGAGATGGACACGAGTCGATCATTGTTGGTTTGCACGGAGTGCCTTTGCGCCTTGAAGCCGTTGGCAGACACGCTTTCAGCATAGCACCCACTACGATGTGCACCCTTACAGGGCCCATCTCACATCAGCAGGAAGACTTGCTCCTAGGCATGTGTAGTGGCAGGGCTCCAGTCTACCCCGTCAGGCTCAGCAGGCAAGAAAAAAGAGGAGTTGTAAGTTTTCAACCCTTCCAGCAACACCATCTGCGTTGCCTGCCATGGGCGCGGCCCCTAAAACTACTATGCTACGGTATCAGTGGTCTGCCAGTATGATACCCCCCTTGCGACACAAATTGCTCGCTCTATCTAGTCCAGGTCTTACTTGCTGCACAAACGAAGCCAAGCTTTGCCAAGGGACAGAAGCGAAAGAGCAAGTGGAGCATCTCGTACCTCTTTAAGTGCACAGGTAGTGTGCTCGAGGCTTATGGTCCTTTCACGTGTCGCTCGACATGCACCCCCTCTGTTCCTCGTCAGTTGTTGAGGCTCCGGATCCAATGCGAAGGGTTGTCAAGCAAATGTGTACAGCATACAACTGGCAAGCAAACTACGCCTGTATGATGGCGGTTTCTTGTTATTCTGCTTCTGACTTAATTAGTGTGTTTGCTTGCTGTTATAGAGGTCATCACCATTATCGTTGCCAGTATCGTTGCTGCATTATGACTGTTGCTACTATCAGTATGGCTCGAACCTGCCTGAGCGACTTGCGCATCTCTCGCGCCACCGCGCCCGAGCAGCAAAAGTCCAGCTCCACCATGCCGGATCCGGCAGAGATGAAAAGGATGATTCCTGAAAGTACTGCCTAAGGTTCCATACTAAGTCCCTCCCTTTGAAAAACTCTGAGTTGGGATCGGCGTAGCTTGAGGTGGGAGCTGGGGAGTGAGGAAGGAGGGGGGGCTGGGGAAGTGAGGGCACACGGCAGGGCACAGAGCACTGGGCTTCTGGGGGTCTCAGGATGTAGCCTGCAGCTTTGCATGGAAGAGACCAACTCCCTGGGACCCTGTGCTCTATGACTCTGGCGACGGATGCCTTCGACTTCGATATAGTCCCCACATTGCATTGTTGTCCGATCATGAGGGCTCTCTTTTCTTTTCTTTCTTCTGCAGGGCGTAGGGGTCGCGCACGACCCTCAGGCCTTAGGCCCGCCCAGCTCACTCTTTTCTCTCTCTATCTCTCTCTCTCTCTCTCTCTCTCTCTTGGTTGACTGCTTGGGAACTAGTAGCTTCTGACGATTTGCCCAAGTTTCGACACCCACCATTAGTGTTGGGCTGACTGCCACGTTGGCCATTGCCACGGTTGAAGAGGGCATCTCCTGCTGTTCTCTGATTCCGCTCTGTCGCCGTCTCTCCCTAACTCTCCATCTTGCAATCCGAAAGCTCGAGGGACATCCTAGGCACCCCGTGCGAGTGACGGCGCACAACAGTCTGGGGTGTTTAGGAGATATAGATGAACCCTGTCACCAATGGGCCGTGCTCTTGTCTACAAGATTGAGGGATCTGACATGGCTCAACTTTCAGATAGGATTCCCAGAGTCCCCAGAAAGGGACGCTCAAAGTGCCAGGACATCTTCATGAGCGGATGCTCGGGTGGATAGTTCCTTTCAGGCACAGCCGGGGCAACGGCCCTTGGCACAATAACCGTGCTTAAATGCCAGTGTTTCGCACAGTCTTGTCCAGCACACAAACCTGAGACTTCAAGAAAACGAAGCAAACGACAGCAACGACAAGGTAGTCGTCGGCGTCGTACTAGCAGCACTAGTCCGGAATCACTGCAAGATCCCAAGAGCTGCGAGATCGAAGCAATCGAGGAGCAAACTCCACCAGGCGCAGGCTAAGACGGTGATGGCCGGCAGCCCCTCGCACAAAGCCGCCACAGCCTGGCTCAACTCTCGTCGTGCTTGCTGGAGGCGAATGACCCCTGCACTTCTGCAGCTTCTGTCCCCTTCCAGATTGGAAATGTCGCCAGTCCGCGTGTGTAACTCTATCAGAGTGAGAGCGAGACGAGGGGGGGAGACATAGTGAGAGTCTACGTAGGTCAGGGTGAGACTCCACCAAACTTCAGCTGGATACAAGCAGGCAATACAAACGAAACCTGTGGAGTCTCCCTCAAAAGGAAACGAAGCAACCCAGCCCTACTTCTCAACCGCTCGGGCCTTACAGTGGTACCGGTTCCAGGCCGACGTCTCGCGATGTTGGTGGGATTGCCCGTGCTGTTGGCGCTCCTGGCGATAGCCAAGCAGTGAGGCAAAGCAGCTTGCGGAGACTGCGCTTCCTCTGACTCTAGCTGTTGGAGCACTCAGACAGCACTGTCACGACATGCACTTCAACAAAGCTGCTTTTGCCTCTAGGATCCGAGAGCGTCCTGGCGGTCCAAATACTCGTCGTATGCGAGCAGAACGATCACGCCCTGACGAATTAAGGTCCTTTTTGGGTACCTAAATAATAGGTGCCGTATTATAATAGGGACCCCAAAAGGGACCATAATTTTGGCCACCGCCCAAGTAAAGTCTCTTCCTCTTTTCGCATTCTCGATGCTTAGCAAGACTGGCGTGCACCACTGCTACCGTCGTGGGTCGGTGCTTCTGCAGGGCCGCAAGCCCTTAGCCCTGACCCCTAGACCTCAAATCCCAAACCCAAGTCCCTAAGCAGCCACCTCTCTCGCTTTCATCATCTTCTTCCCTCAGTACTACATCACACTGTATTGCCCAATAACTAACACGTGCCATATAGTTCTACTATATTGCGATACTATAACTATAGTATCACCCTGCCTGGTAATTACAATTTGGCCTGATACTGTACTGTCCTGCTATAGTACTACAGTAACTATAGTACTGTACTACTTATGATATGGAATCGGACAACATTTTAAGAAATGTCTTCTATACTGCGTGTTCATACTGCTTAAGATTCGGCTTCAACTCCCTAAAGGCCCTAAACCTTAAACCCTAAACCCTCATCATGTGGGAGTTTCCGAAAATAGGGGACCCGAATATGGTACCCTAAATAGTAGGATCCTTACTATAAGGACCCCACAATAAGGTACCCCTAATTTTCGGAAACTCCCATGTATACTCGACCGTAAGTGTTCTGAAATTCGACCTGGAAGAGGCCCATTGGAATCCACAGGATCGCCTGGACACAGGGCATGGGAGGGCTTGAGGTAGTGGCATTTGTCGCCAAGTGTCGCCAGGGACATGTTATAGTATAGTACGATCCATGAGTATATAGCAGAGAACCCTAAGAAGAAGAGCACTCCTAAGTGTTGGTTACATCTTGGCAAACATTCAGAACTCAGCGTTGCGGTAGGATCGGAGCCGGAGTCTCCCCGAAGTCACAAACCCCTGTGGACCCTCTGACTGGCGCTCCTTGAGCCACCAAGGTTGGCTCTTTAAGGGCAGACCCCAGGCCCAGGAGAGCTGACTCGGCTCAGCAGTCCAGGCGGCGTGCGTGCAAACCAAGCCTCCCGGGGGCTTTCGATGCCCCAAACAGCTTTTGGGGCTCAGGGTTCTTCCGTGTGGGTTTTCAGGCTTTCAGTGCTCAGGGATGCTTTCGGGTGGTGGCTTTGGGGGTTTCGGGTTTGGGGTCTGGTTGCAGCTGCAGGGTGTCTACCGGCTTTAGGCCAGGGTGTAGGGCCGACGTGACTGGCTTCTTCAGCCGTGGAACACTCCATAAAGGGCGTCCTGGCATTCGATGCTACTTTTTGATCATGATCCTGAGGCTGGCTGTACAATGGGCCGATTTGTGCGGCCTCCCAGTTCCAGACAGGAGCAGGCTCCCGGCTCGGAGGTGCCTACCAATGAAGAGACTCGCCCTGCTCAGCATCCAGCAGCGCTCCACTGAGCGCCTCGAGGTTTTCAGGAGGCGCTTCTTCTAAGCATGGCTTCCGTAACTCCACATGATCCTCGGGGGTGTCCACGTGAGTCATAACGTACAAAGGTTCGTCTCCTGCAAGCCGGCAGGCACCTTGAAGCCGCCCGTCCAGGGCAAAGGCCAGCAGTCGTTTATCAACATCCACCAACATTCCAATGACATTGCCAGGCGTGCACGCCTTCTCGAACTCTACCACAGCTTTCCCATAAGCATGCAGCGCACCCATGCCGTTGTGGATAGATCCGCCTGACCGACCAACACGGCCGCAATAGTAGGTCCAAGCTTTGAGTGATCTTCCGTCAACGTCGGAGCCTGCGACCTCCGGTGACATTGTGACTCCACACCACTGCTCGTCACCCACCTTGTGAAGCACGAACTCGTAGTAGTGCAGCCCCGACCGCATCGGTTCTTTGGTCAAGACATTGCAATAGTCGGTGCGGAGGTTGGGACACCGAACAACAGCCCCTTCTACTTCAATGTGATGGGAATCCGGATTGCCCTGCACATCCCAGGAATACAGAGGTGTCTCATCTCTGATACACAGCACATCGAATGCCTCTTCTGGAAAGTCACCTGCAGAAGTCAGCACCTCGCCGTCCTTAACCAGCTTCTGCAGAGTCGAAGGGATGCCGGTGATCTTCTCAATTTGCAAGTTCAGCTCCGCGAGACACGTGGGAACTGGACTGATTTCGGCCAGCACGCTGCCAGCCAGGTTGGAGACCACAACAGACATGGCACGAACGGGAGAAGGCCAGGGTTCAATTTGCTTGGCAGCTGCAAGATAAAGGATCGTACCACACATGCAGGGGGGGTGGATGACACTTCGCTTCAAGCTGATGACATCAGAGGCATTTTCCCTTCGAGGGAGAATCAGCTGTGCGGCATCAACATGAACCGATGAACCCTCATCAGTCACAATTCCACAATCCTGCGCAGGTCCAGGCTCAGCCCTGGTCTGAGGTACGGAATTTCCCATCGTACGCACTCGCTGAATCTAGGACCCACATGCCTGAGAGAACCAGTGGCGCCATCATGGCATAGATCCTGAGATAATCTCTGTGCGTGTCTGCTTGCCGTCGCAGACAGATCCCACTAGCTGACACAGTGTTCAAGGAACTATGCAGACAACCTGTGCAACAGGGGGGAGGGAGAGAGAGAGGTCGATCCATCGTTAGATAGCTAGATAGATGGATGGATGGATAGATGCGAAGGTAGGTAGGTAGATAGATGGATACTGGGTAAAATTTATCCAGCTCCCATGCTTCGACGGCACATATTGTAATTCGCCGTCATGATGAAGTCCACCATGGCAAGGATTTGTGACAGGAGTGCTGCGCAGTGCAGCAGCAGGAAGCTCCTCAGGGAAGATGCGGAGAAGACTAGGCTCATTATACTTACCCATAGGCTCCATAGTAGTTCCTTTCTGGGATTACCTTATAGGATTCTAAAAATGAACTCGAAAAAGGAACTACTATGGAGCCTCTAGGTGAACACAGCTCCGGATAGTAGCATCAATGCGACGTGCCTAGACTCAGACAATACGCGAGATGCAAGACGGCGGACTTCTAATCGGCCACAAACAAAATCAGTTTACAAGGCAGTGATGTCTGACCCCGGGCTGCTCCTAAAGGACGGCTCCCGTTAAGCTCCCGTTCGTGAAGCTCGCTTCGCGAGCCGCTTTCAATCATCTAGCCGCTGGCCATTTCTATAAGGATCCATCGTAATCCTCGTCCCTCCACCCTGAACCCTGAAACCCCCTCCAACCCCAAAACCTCCTTAAGACCCCTAAGGTTCTTAAGAAGAAGCAAGTGCAAAACGGCGTGGCTCCCTAGTCGCCGCTGCAAACCTTGCCGGGTGCTGCGGCCGTCGCACTCCGCCACGGAGCCCAAGGTCTGGTTCAGGCTTGGGAGGGCTTAGAGCTTAGGGAGTCAGGGAGTAGGGTTTCGGGTTTGGGGCTAGGAGCTCATTCACAAGTGCACTGGTCTACGTTTAGCGCGGATGCTTCAGATGATCTAACAAGATTGGCAAAGGGCTTAAACCCAGACTAACGAGATTCAGTGCAGGGAGCTTCGTGCAAGCAGGGATTCCCGGTTCCCTTTGAGGGGCTCTTCGTGATGCGCGTCAGCCCGGCCTCAGTGCGAGTTAGCTCCAGCGTCCTTTCAGTGAAAGCGACCATGGCCGGCAAACTTGCCGTTTCATCACCGGGAAAGCCGACCACTGTTTTACTGTGCTGCGAGCTTCATCGTTCGGGTTTCTGAATGTCTTAATTGAACAATTTGGAACCCCAATGTTGCACAAGACCTCCATTTCATGGCTCCAGCTTCGTGATCCCTGCAAGCCAAGCTAGCACGCACGTTGACAGTCCCACTGGTTGTATCTATGCAAGGCTGAGATGCTGCATGCATCCAGTGGAATTGCCGCAGCAATGCAACACGTGAGCAAGGAAGCTTTCAATCTGGTCGAAACGCACGGAGGAAACGTGTGCGATTGCGCCTGCACGGCTCAACGGCAAGACCAAACGATCTCAAGCGGCCTAGGTAGAATGCATTCACAGAGGAATGAAGATCAAATGGAAAGCCATGCGAAGGACCGAGAAATTCCAAGCTCATGCAACGTCTTAACAGGTCGGCGGCATGTCGACAGCGAAAGTCTAAGCGTGAAGGAACCGGTCTCCAAAGGGGGTAAACCAGCGGTGGCAGCGCTCCATGCAAACTCACTTTCTGGAACCTTGTCTCTAGCTCGCACGCCTCATCCCAAAACCGTAACCAGATGTCAAGCACAGCAGCCAGTCCCAGAACCCAATCTCTTACTGAACGGATGCTACGCCGCAGCGACAGCCCTCCCGCCCCAGCATACTGTGCTTTTCTTGAACAGCATCCTCGACGGATTCTTGAGTGCAAGCTGGTCACCAGAATGCATGACAACAGGTCTCAATATGCGTAAAAGGAGCCATTGAAAGACTTCGAGATTTGCAGCCCTGCTGAGGGGATGAAGGTGAAGCAGGGCACGAGGTCGCCGCAAACTTCTCCAAAAAGAAAGGCTGCTCTACAAAACTTTCCTGCGATAGCAAGAATGGAAATGCCGAAGTAGGGCCTGGACACAAAGAAGCCGAAGACCTCCACGATCCGGTAGTGGCGCCTTCAAAATCTGAAAAAGATAGGCCCCGCTGAGCGTTGAGTTCGCTGAGCCAGCTGGTGAAGGATGTCTCGGCAGGCTTTTTGAAGCGACGCCCGCTGTCGTCGCGCCAAGTTGCATCCGAGCTTTGCGTGAGGAACATGTCGCCGACCCTTCATCGCGGACGTGGTTTAAGACGATGAAGGCTCCAGAAATTCGTCCACCACAGTGCCACTTGCCTTCTCGAAGCGCTTTTTCTGGGAATCCTTTGCAGCCTCGCCTCTTACCACCCAGAGCCCAGCGCTGGATTTCAAAAGGAAGAGCCGCGGAAATTTCCAGCTCCTGAAGCAAGTGCTGCCGTGGTACTCGCCGAAGCTCTCCTAGTCTTGCAGCTGCTTGTCTGGCATGAGGCATGAAGACATGAAACAAGGAGCAAGGCACCGAAAGCTTTGCGAATCTGGCTTTCAAATTTCTCCTCTTGAAGTCTCGTCCACACCAGCTGCCAGACGCCGATCTTGGCCTCCACCTCTTGAAGCAGGGGCTGCCTCTGTGCTGGTCGAAGTACTCATAGAGCCTGATAGTCTTTTCGGCTGTCGCGGGAAGGTGAAGATAAACAGCAAAGCACCTGAAGCGGAGCGGACTCTGTTTGTAGACTCATAAGCTCTCGTCCGCAGCTCGTGTAAGGGAGCCGTCACGGTGTCAGTCGCGAGTCGCCATGTATCCAGGTCCATTGAAGTGGCAATCGGAAGCTTCGGCTGCGTGCGGTTGCTGAGGACCCAGATCTGCTCTTCAAGAACAAGTGTCGATTGGTGGTCGCAAAACCAGTATGTGCCCCCCCATCAGAATATGTAGGGATAGAAGTACCCCTGAAACAAGCCGCTCGGCTCAAGTTCCCTCGGGAATGTGGTCTGAAACACTTTGTCTGCCATCTGCGTCACTGTGGATTATCCATAGCGCGCTTCCTTCGCAACGCGCCCGGTCACTTCAATTCAGAACTCCGAGTCCAACAAAATCTTGAAGGCTCGACAGATAAGTACACGCAAGCCATTAGGCGGGTGCAAACTGAAACTGTCTCATTTCCGAAGTTGTGTCTACTGACCAAAACCCTTGCAGCCTCGCCGATTACCCCGGGCTCGACGGACGGTGCATGGCACACTCGATCTTTGCTTGCGCTCGGGGCCACCAAGAGGTTCCGTTCTGGATCCTTGATATCACCAGGAAGCGTGGCAGTGCCCATGGCGAGTGGACACTGCACATCTTGTAGGATCAAGCCTTGAACCGAACGATCCTGAGATGCAAGAGGCGCTGCTTTCCAGCCTTGCCGGCAAAAGGCTGCAAGGTACTGTCATGGTCTCTTCTGCTGAGTCTCATGGGCGTCTTGAGCTTTACCAGGCATAATGAAGCACAGAGTCCTTTTCAGCGCATGCTGCCGCACCACTAGCCTTCTGCCGGGCTGGCTGCGTGCGCATCGCCTGGCAAAATGGCCCAAGGGCTTCTCCGCGTTGGACGAGTCGTGCCCTGGGCCCTGCCTGCCCTGGCAGGCGCTTCTTTGGCTGCCCGAAGAGCGGCGACCGGCAGCTCCGCCGGGGCGGCAAAGGCCTGTCTTGCAAAGGCAGTTATGTAACAAGAATAGACAAATATGTCCGGAAGGACCTTAGGAACTGGGATGGAGACACAAACAAAGCTTCCAGTTTCACTGCCTCACAGATAACGACGACGTCCTGATCAAGCAGACACCTAGTGAAGCAAAGCATTCGGGACCGAGCCGTGGATCCTTGCTCAGAAAGCAGAAAGCATTGTCAGAATCTGTGAAAGTTTGGAGACCCTTCTTGGCTCGAACGCCAGCTGAATCTGAACTCAAGTCCTTGCGCCCGAACTTGCACTCATCTCTGAGTTCCTCAGCTCCGGCAAGCACTGGGCACATGAATGAACCGGGGCCTCTTCCCGACGATGGAGCTCCGCAAGCTGTTGTGCCCGACGAGCGCGGATCTTCTGTGAGGCGTCTGGGGGCAGGTCCTGGGAGACCCGCAGATTCGGAGCTGGGATGACAGGACGCTTGTGATGGAACATCAGAAGATTGCCGAGCTGCAGAAACTTTGGGAACCCCTGGCCGCATCTTGCCATAGATGTCTGCGCGGACGTCCTGGCGAAGGGCCGGCAGTGCTCTTATGAAGGACAACCCATGAATCTCATGTCTTGAACCCGTCAGACTACGATATTGCGATGTGTGTGTATATATACATATCATAATACTAACTAACAAATATATTTAATAACAATAATAACAATAATAACCAATAATCACAATAATAACAATAATACTAATGATGTTAAACACGTGCGTACGTTCATGACGTGCTCATTTTAGCATGAATGTAGACAACAACTTGGTGTGAAGGCTGCTTGCGCGCTTTTGCCCCATCCCACTGCTCCTCCCGTGTCAGGCGGCCCCCTTGGCGCACCTGGCAAACGTGGAAACCCTCGCCGAATAAAACGCTTCGCCGGCGCCCACATCCGACACTCCAAGATGCTCAACTCCGAAAACTAGGGGTACCTTGTGTTGGGGTCCTTATGATAAGGATCCTACTATTTAGGGGGTATCTCTTCTCAGTTTTGAACCCCCCTCCCCTTGCCCGTGCCTTCTTATTCTTTGGCCTGGGGCTCTCATCCTCGCGGAAGAAACTGAGCAGCTGCCGCCAAAAGGGAAGCGGCGCCAACAAGACCACGAGCGAGAAGACGTACTTCCTGGGCCGCCCGTGCAGGGCGCAGGGCTCCGATCGCCCGGCTGGGTCGTAACTGAGAAACCTACGAGTAAGACTTCAAGATGCAAGTGCTCTGAAGTCTTCGATGCCGGGCGTCCAGTTTCTCCGGCGCTCGATCCAAGCATTCCGCAGCAGCAAGAAATCCTTCGGGCATGGACGAAGGAAGGAGCCTCCTAGTCTTAGCCCCTCAAACCTCATTATAATCCCTATAATTTTACACTGTAATCCCCAACCCCAATATGATCCCTAGAATCCCTAGTATTCGAAACCCCCCGGGGGGGTCCAGGCCGAGCACAAAGAATCCCAGGAGGAGGGCGTCTCGAGTGCGGCCCGTCCAGCTCTGAGGTTCTCTGGGCATCCGCGGCCTGGAGCCGGGGTTTGGAATACTCGGGATTCTTCGGATCATTGGGGTTATAGGGATTACAGGGATTAGAAGGGATTATAGGGATTTTACAGGGATTTTACAGGGATTATAATGAGATTTCCGCGGGGATTGTTCGAGGCGGGACTTCCACTCGAGTGATTTTTTGCAGAAGTTTGACGGAAGTTCTAGCGCTTCTTCTGTGGTCGAAGCTTTACAGGTTCTTTCCACGTAGAAGCATCTAAGAAGGACTGCATGTTGTATTCGCGAGTTCATGCTTCAAGCATTCAGGCACACCTTGAGCCATGCATTCCGGCTTTGGCACATCGGGCGATGCACCTTCCATACCGGCCGAAAATCGCGATGCGAAAGACCATCAAGACCGTCATGACCGCAGTGTCCTCCAGACTCGTTGCTGCAGGAGTGGATTCGAGACTTCGCAGGATGGTCCTACCGTGGCTGCAATGTTCAGTCTCTGCGCAGCCAACAGCACCCTAACCCTCAAAGTTCAACTTTGCTGTCCGTGAGGAGTCCGCCCGCAAGCTTGTGATCATCTGGTCGCAGCAATGCCAGGAAGCAAGCGAAGTTCATCCTCAAGCCGCGAAGAGAGGAATGCAACTGCTACAGTATCACACTACGGTAGAGCAGCATCAATGCGTGGACAAGATGTCAATCAGAACACTGACACTCAACGCAATTTCCGAAGGTACACCCAATGCTTCCTGTCACATCAGCCAAGGGTCCATGGCTGGGCAAAATATGCCAAGAGCACCAGCAGAGGGGGCACCCGATAGTCACAGGACGGCATCGGCCATCGAATCACAGAGCTGCAGTGGAGCGCTGCTCCCAGGCAGGACTGCCTCAGCGCTGACATGCCCGGAGCTCACGAAGGTCCCTCACCCTCTTCGGGTCCATTAAAGGGGCCTTCGAGTTTCGTGGCCCCTCATGCATCCACGCAATGCTTATGAGATGCTATGGGCTGTTTCCCGATTCTTCTGGGTTCGAAAAACCGACGCCGAGATTCAATTGATGTGGCTCGGGGCTGCATCCGATACTAAGTCTACTGGTGGATAATTGTACGTTGACACATATTGCATGCAATGTGCATGAGCAGCATCCGGGTATCAAAGAACAATCCGCCATCCGTAAATGGTAAACCTGAAGTTGTCGCCAGTTCTTGCCCCAAGGTGCAGCAATGCTAGTCTGCGCAGTACGGCCATGGCATCATCACCTGGCGCCCTGGCAAAGCGCTGCAGTGGCTGATGCGAATTCACTGGGACTCTCCGTTTCTCCGAGCCATAGGGAGGGTTCGAAGCTCATCAAACTTCTCGCGAGGTTTGGAAGGAGCACAGACGCAAACCATGAGCCGCAAGAACACCTAGCGAACCCCTGGACCTAAACCTTGAGAACTGCTAGCTCCTGAAGATTCCTTAAGCCATCTTAAGCCCCAATGTCCCAAAAGACTGTAAGGGCTCCAGAGAACTCGAACTGCGGCCCCGCCCCTCTTCGTCTTTTCTGGTCGAAGGGCGGCAGCGGAAGTAGACGCAAAAGGGCTGCCAGAACCAGAAAAAAACTCAGCCCACCTTAGTCATCTCAGTCTCTTGGACTTTCTATGCAGGGAAATATTATTAGATGGGGGGCTCTTGGATTTTGTGGCCACCCCAGAAGGATACAGACATTAAGGGCCCCGACCCTCTGAAGCTCTGCAAAGTTGTTTATCGGTGGCTGCTGGGGGAAGGATGCAATAGCTTCTCTTGAAGTTTTGAGCAAGATATACCACAAGGGTGCACAAACCTGACGCCCTAAATCCCAACACCCCAAACCCAGAAGCCCTGAATCTGTAAACCCTGCCGTAAGCCCATGCAAGCCCTCTAAGCCGTAAACCCTGAGCCTTTATGGTGCAAACAGGGCATGCGTGGACCGGAACCGACGTCCAAGCTCGAAGAGGTTGGTCATTGGCTTTGCAGAAAGACACAAACTCTGGATCTATCTACAGGCAATCATGCATGCATACACACATACATACACATGCACATGCACATGCACATACACATACACGTGTGTGCATATGTACGTACGTACGTAGGTATGTATGCATGCCTTCGCGTATGTATGATACCTTTCGCAAAAGGTAACTAACTTTAGCGGCAGCATCGCGGACCTTTCGCGACAACATATTTAGCTGTACAGCTGGCGTTTCACATAAACCATGGCTCAAGAGCTGTAGATCAACTACCATATATATATATATATATATACATACATACACATATATATACATATATATATATATACATATATATATACATACATACATATATATACATACATATGTATATATATACATACAGACATACATACATATGCATGCAGCTATATATATATATATATATATGTGTATACACATGTAGTTGTGATTGCGATGGGGGGTTATCTTGATGTACATGGTACTTCTTTGCGAGCGGCTGTCGTAGGCGAGGGCGGCAAGGCGCCGTGCAGAACCCAAGGGGCGGGCGATGTCACTTGTGGTGCGCCTTCGACTGAAAACCCACCCTACACTACACAAAATCCAAAACTCAACCTGACCCCCTGGCTCCCCCAGTCGCCCACCCCACAACTACCGGACTCTCTGGCACGCTGAAAGTTCCGCGGCCGCCACTACTACTGTAATACTTACCATACTAGGTGCATTTATGTGTGGTCATGACATGACAAGCATCTTCGTTCTCATCGTCATCGTCATCATCGTCGTCATCGTCATCGTCATCGTCATCGTCATCGCCATCATTATCATCATCATGATCATTATCCTTATCTTCTTCTTCATCAGCATCATCATCACCCGCTTCAGCTTCAGCTTGATCTTAATCTTCTTATTCATCAAGATCGTCCTCACCATCATCATCAGCTGCAGCAACATCACCGCCCGCATCACCATTTTCCCAACAGTGGAAGAGAAATGAAACACAAATACTGTCCCAGCCAGCCTGCTGGAAAGGACGTCGAGACCTGCAAACAGATGCACCCAAGACCAGCAGCCGATAACTTAAAAATCCTTCGTTCGGGTGCTGTTTTGCCTGGGACCGTGGGCTGAGGGATTTGGCATTTCGGGCCTTTCTCGAGGAGTCTCGGATCCCCGACCTGAGCCCTCGGAAGCCGGCAGCTTCAGACTTCCCCGACTCGCTCAAAGCATAAAGCTTCCTTGCCCCTTTTTGGCTCTTTGGGTTTCTAGGAATGTTGGAGCCGGCAGCTACAAGCAAGAACGAGGATTCAGAAGTAGAGCAGGGAAGACTTGACAGCCCTCATCATAGCCACCGCCAGAAGACTCGCAGCCGGCTGCAAGGCGAACCCCCGAGCTGCAAGGATCCGAAGGCCCTGAATATGCGTGGGCCCTATGATCTCATAGTAACTATAACATCCTAAGCCTAAACCCTGTCCTCCAAAACCGCAAGCCCGAACCCTAAACCCCCAAATCCTACGGCCTAAAAGCTCGGTGGTGATCAGGGTGGACAGGAGCAGCTGAAGCGCCACCGAGACCGAGGAGGTCAGCCGCTCGAGGACGCAGCTCTGAGCGAGGGCGGCGTTTCGTGTTGGCGGCGTTTCGTGTTGGGTCACATGCGGCTGTGGATTTTTTGTCAAATACTACGGAGGGACTACAAGGGGTGTCTCAACATGACATGCCTGTGCAGTACAAATCTGGCTAGTCCACTTACGACTTCCAACAACCATTCTCATGAGTGGTAGTAGTGGGCGGCAGCGGCACTGCGGCAGACCGTCTTGATCCCATGGTGAGCTAAAGCTGCCCTGGGCCAAACCGCAATGAGCTCCCGGCCACCCACCACGGGATCCAAATCATGATATTTCCTTGGAGTTTCGCTGACAAGATTGTTCGTTGGGCTCTAGAGAAGCCCTTCATTCGGAAAATCGGCGCCCCGCGCGCGGGAAACATGGCACCCTGTTGGACCCAAGAGGCTGAGTAAACCAAACTCCTTGAGAATTGTGGTCTTCTTCTTTGGAGACCGCTTCTTCTTGCGTGGCCACCACCTGCGGATCGGCTTGTGATTGATGGCCAAGGTCTTCCGGGGATTCTGTTGTGGGCCCTTGGGGCTTGCAGCCATCTGTCCATTGAGGACAGCTATATAACCAACATGATGATGCCCATGAGTTGCTCTCTCCTTTTGGCTCCAGCAGTTTCGTCCAAGACATCCAACTTCACGCCGTGGACACTCAGAAAACTGGTCTACTAGAGACGAAGTTGATAATCATGTCCCCCGAGGTCCTCGTAAAGAGCTTGACGCCATCCTTCGACTTCTTCTGCGGCAGCTTCCACTTAGGAACGCGTGGTCTGGCAGGTGCCGGCACCGGGTTCGCCCCCGGTGCGCCGGTCTGTGGTGCAGGCACAGGCGCAGGTGCCATGATGGCTGAAAATCAGGAATTCGGTTTGCCATCAAAGTCTAAGGGGCTAACATGGAATGCACAAAAGGACCGCGATGCTGGCTGGGCGCTAGGACGAACACCTCCTAATCCATGGTTACAGAAGTGCTCAACTGTTGAGAGAACGGACTTAACCTTGATCGATTCTTGCTTTGGCCTACCTGCAGGCATCTTGGAGCCGGGCTT
The DNA here is from genome assembly GCA_905221615.1 of Symbiodinium sp. CCMP2592. NCBI lineage: Eukaryota > Dinophyceae > Suessiales > Symbiodiniaceae > Symbiodinium > Symbiodinium sp. CCMP2592. The sequence continues at coordinate 69,797 of CAJNDT010000742.1, read as the reverse complement.
GGCCAAACCACCGGGCATGGTGCCCTCATGTAGAGAAGCATGATGACGCATGAAGTCGTCAGAACACACTCTGCCTGCTTGAACAAGGGTACATGACGCCTCGGCGGTTTGTGCTTCCCGCCACGGAAAGGCCGAGCCCTCTGCAATCATCAACAGATCTAAACATGTGGACTTTGTTTACAAGTCATTCACCCCTGATATCCCCTGATCACCGGAGGGAACCCGAAACACCGAAAGCACTTGCCCATCTGAAGGCTCGCACGTGCTGCACAATCCCAACCTTCGCGAACACAGGTCCCTCGCCAATTGAGCTCGATTTTGTGCCTCCGAATGCGGAACTGCGTCGTTGCAAGAACGCGGAGCTGCAGAGCCGGAGACTGGCTCCAGGATGCCTGTGGCCAGGGGGGGGTCTTCCATGGCAGAACCGAACCGAAAGTGCCCAATTGATCCCAATTGGTTGTGCGCATGGGCTAATCCAAGTCTGCGAGTTGCACTGGCTACACGTCAACGGCAGTATCCTAGAAAGCACAATTCCGCAGTTAACGGGCGTATCGATTCGCACGACCCCTCTGGCCCCTTTGCCCGCGCAACTAACTTGGGACTTTGCAGCTACAACGGCAGCTTCAGGTTTATGGGCTACCAAACCAAGCCAATTCTGAATTGCAAGGCCCGGTCCTTAACTACAGAGTTGTTGGAACTTTGTTCGGTACGAGAGTGACGAAGTAGTTCTTGTGGATACCTTTTTGGCCTTTTGGCCAAAGCAGTCGCAAAGTCCTTATTGCAGGGGGGGGGTGTCCTGCCATGAAGGATTGGGCCTGCGATGCTTCAGGTCTTGGGAGGGCCGAGAGAAAGAGAGAGAGAGAGAGAGAGAGACAGAGAGATCCCGATCTTCCGTGGCAGGGAATTTCAAGTTCAGCACTGTACCCTGTGAAAAGCTGCCTTGCAGGGCTCTGTTTTTGAGGTTTCGGCTTCGGGCGGAGAGATTCAAGGCACAGACTTCGTCTGCAAAGTGTCCAACTCGCAGATCTCTGACTTCATTGGCTGGAATGCAGGTCTTGTCACTAGTTCGGGTGGTTCGGACCCTTGCGAACTTTATTCTCGTACATTATTGCTTGCTTCGCTCCCGACTGTAGCAGAGATGTGTGCATCAACGCGCATGCCGGGACCTGGAACCTGACTTGACTTCAAGAGGCCTCTTTTGATTCTGCAGATCCAGTCTCTTAGCTTGGGGATGTCGCAGTGTGAGTCTCTGAGTCGCCCTCTCGGCAGCTCAGGAGCCATTCAGGCGCGACTCAGGGAATTGACGGATGGAATCTCGACGGAGGAAGTTTCCGACCTCCCTGACCTCAGAGCCCTCCGCTCTTCGGTTTGCCTAGCACGCCGAAGGAGCAGCCCACCCCCTATCGCACAAAGGAGTGCAAGAGGCCCTGCAATCCAGGGAAGAACCCTCATAAAGTGCCGAAAGGCACCGTCGTCCGTGGGTGCAGCGGTCGTTGTTGGCTGCTGCGGGAAAACTGGAGGAAATTTCGGCCAGGAGTCTGGCATGTCGTCGATTGCTGGTGGCAGAGGCGGAGCAACCGCAGGGCCCGTTGTTTCGCTGATGGTGGTGAGGCCAAAACAGTTGTCACCGTGCGCCTTCCTAACTTGGTAGTTTGCAGAACAGGTAGTGTTCTTGTCAAGAATTCGCCGTGTGGCCAAGAGCTTCTCAAACTTGCCACCCCCCAGCTCCTGGCTGTAGGCATAGAAGGCCAAATAGAAGTCCTGCTCGATGGGCCCGATGGAAAAAAACGGCAATTTGCCACTGCAGGCATTTGGGAACTCGCTGAAGGGCTTGGTGCAGGAAAGCTCAATCGGGTTGCACTGTATTGGGACGGTGGTCGTAATTGAGCAGCTGGACCGTTCTGGCATCGCCTTCGCCGCATTGGTTCCATTAGCCGGCTGCGACGTGATGACGTAGCTGGCCCAACACTCATGAAGGCACGCTGCCATGGCTTTCTCCTCAGGGCAACAGCAGCAGCTCAAGATGCTAAGAGTCACAAACGCAAACGGTACCAAACATTGAAGCCGGGGAATCGGGAATCTTGAGCCTGACCCTCCTCTGGGTTTGTGATGTCAGCTAGCCCGTCGTTGGTGCATTCTTCCGGGCCCGCCATGGTTTCAGTCTCCAGGTAGACGTTGCATTCGGCAAAGACTCCATGAAGACATCCTGCCAAAAGCAGGGGTCGCACCAGCGCGCCCGACATCGCTTCTCAAAGCGACGACAATTCGCAGCTGAAACGGCTGGAATGCGAAGGTAGCCTCTGCTAGCTGCTAGCCGCTTAAGGACTTTTGTGGACGTACATGTAGTAGTTGTAGTAGCAGCAGCAGTGGCAGTAGCAGTAGCAGTAGCAGTAGCAGTAGCAGTAGCAGTAGCAGTAGCAGAGTAGTAGTAGTAGTAGTAGTAGTAGTAGTAGTAGTAGTAGTAGTAGTAGTAGTAGTAGTAGTAGTAGTAGTAGTAGTAGTAGTAGTAGCAGCAGCAGCAGCAGCAGTAGTAGTAATAGTAGTAGTAGTAGTACTAGTAGTAGTAGTAGTAGTAGTAGTAGTAGTAGTAGTAGTAGTAGTAGTAGTAGTAGTAGTAGTAGTAGTAGTAGTAGTAGTAGTAGTAGTGGTAGTAGTAGTAGGAGGAGGAGTAGTACTCTACTCCTAGTCGTAGCAGCAGCCGCAGTAGTTGGTGTTGCTGTCGTTGTTCGTAAAGACAAAGACCGGAGCCCCGTTAGATTCAAAGACTTAATGAAAAGGAGCGAACACGGGGCGCACCGGTGGGTTGCGAAATGGGGGGTGTAGAACACCAGAATTTGTTGCTTCTACCTGACTAGCAACAACAGCCTCGTTTCCGGCGAGAGGGGTGGGGTTCAGAACAACAGATCGTGCAAGCTCATCGAGCGCTAAGCCATCAATCTATATCTCCGATACAGCTTGGAACCCTTATCGCCGACAGACTCGGGTCTGCAAAGAAAATCAAGAGTCATGTCTCCCCGGGGCGGGCCTCGTAAGGAAAGATTTGACGCTCCGCTCAAGGTCAGGCAGCTGGCGCCATCAAGGATGGGTTTCAAAGAACAGGAACGAGCGCGTCGGGTTTGACATCACAGCCTCGCGTGCAACTGGATTTAGGAAAGGACTGTGGTGATCAGTTCCATTGCTAGCAGCTAGCATCAGGACATGCTCCCGACTATGATTCCGAAATCATACTTGCCAAAAATGCTGGAGTTCACAACCAGACGTGGATCCGTCACTGGCCAGATCACAAATGAGTACAAAACGCTTCGGTTTCTTTGACAACTGGCTTCCACACGCTCCTCGACCATGAACTGAATTCGTAGTCAACACCAATCATAATTGCCAAGTGAGTATTCCAGAACGACTTATAAGGTTTAGGGTTGTGGTATGGGGATTGCTGAGCTGACAACTTGAAAGGTGCTCCGCAAGCCGCCAGCTTGAGATCTGTGCTGCTCTGCTACTACGATTATTCCTACTGCTACTCGCATTCCTTTCCAATTTTCTGGGAATTCATGTGACTTTGCATGGATCCAGGGCCTGCTGAAGCAAGCAAGCACAGCAAAACAAACTACTTCCAATGACTTGCAGAGCTGATCCGAGATACCGAGCTAAGCTCCGAGGCAGATTACCATGCCCAGCCTTGATGCAACCCTTCCAAAAGAACTTCTGCTTCTCATTTATGCCTTGCTGAAGTACGAGTAGTAGGGTACGCTGCTCCGTGTGGAGCATCCGACATTCTCACTGCAAGTCACGAGGCAATCTTGTGAACTCCCTAAAGCCCAGGCCCTAAACCCCAAACCCCTAAAACCTCAAACCTAAACCACCAGCAGCACTGGCAAGTCTGTGTCCCCGTCCCTGCAGTCTGTAGTTTGAACTCTTGTCCGGAGCCAACGGGCTATGTACAGAACGCGTTTTTCACGTTCGGATTGGTTCCAGGCTTCGCATTAACAAGCAGAACCTGCCAACAATGTGGCTACCACATTCACCCTCATACTCTGGGTGTGTGTGTGTGCATGCACATACGTACATACGGCACGTGTGTACATATGTATATTAAGAAATACATGCATACATGCATGCATATATATATATGTGTGTGTGTGTGTGTATTCTAACATAGCTTTGTCGGGTGGGTGGATGGATGGATGAACGGACGGATGGACATGTATAGATAAACATATAGGTAGATAGACAGGCAGGCAGTATATATTTATATATATATATATGTTATACAGAGGGCATTCTGGATCGAGTTCTGGGAACACCCCAGAATATAGCCAGGGCCCCAGTGTCTTAGACACGCTGAAGCCATCCCGAACTCGCCGGCGTGGCACCGAAAGGCGAGGGCTCGCCGCTCCAAGGCCAGAGCTGCCATCCATCTGGCAAGGCAACGTGGATTGCCGGCCCCGAAGGCCTCGCTTCGCCTACTGGTGAAGCATCACACAAGGCTTGCCTATAAGGAAGCAGCTGGCTGGAGCAGCGACATTTCCATGGGACGGAAATGGACGGCAAAAGAATGGGAGGACTACTACTCCTCTGGTGGGCCGCGGTCGGATCCCCACCATGGTGCGCCCAACCCGAAGCACCGCGGCAAGGGCAAAGCGAAAGAAGGGAGGCAGCCCAAGGACACATCGGCCTTCCCCAGTTTCGAGCAAATGCCTGCCAACAGCAAGACCAGGCCACCGGCTGGTGGGGGCCAGGGCAAAGGCGTTTCGGCTTCGACTGCTGCAGCCACGACGGATGGGAGCCAGCCAACTGGTGGTTTGGCTCGCCACATCCAGAAAGCGGTCAACAACCTACGAAGGTGCGAAACAAGGCTTCGCAAATTGGAGACGGAGGTCCAGGACACCGACGCAAAGTGGGCGGAGTGGCAAACACAGATGAAGAAAAGCTTTGTCACGGAGCGATCGAAGTACTACGAGACCATCAACCGCCTGAAGGCAGAGACGACCGAGATGCAAGAGGCTCAGGAGGAGGCCATCGAGTCCCTGCAGGCGGCGTTCTCCAAGACCGGCGACGAGGCAATGGATGTCGAGGCCGACGACGTTCCGGACGATGTGCAGAAGGAGTAGGAAGGCCTTCTGGAAGACGCGGAACAAAACGAAGATGTAGCCTCTCGCATCCAAGGTGCCCTCCTGGGCCGCACCCGCCAAGGCGCCGACACCAGGCAGGAACTCCTCGCGATCCTCACGGCACACCGCACCAACCAAGCTCGCTCAGGCGGGCGACCGGCCGATGCTGTTACCCCGCCTCGCAAGCACAAGGACCAAGCGCCGCGCACACCACCGTGCCCAAGCCGTCCAGCCAAGACGACAGATTTGGCGGAGCCCACCGAAGTGGACAACTGGTTGGAAGGTGCGGCCAAGCGAGATCCTTATCTGCAGTCGCCGTCCACGGGCAGCAAAGAGTACACCGGCATGGAGCGTACACCATCGAGGCCCCGACCGACAGAACCCCGACTCCCGGTCAAGACCAGGACCAAGCCGCAAACAGAGCTTGGCTCCCGGCCATCGCTGAGCGACAAGCTCGATCAAAGCCGTGCCAAAGCAATGGAGGACAATACGACCGTGACAGTGGAGGACTCCGAAGAGGACATGGTCGGTGCCCTCACAGGCCACAACAGTCGCCCCCCAGAACCTGGGATAGGCGAGGTGGAATAGTGGCAGGGCGATGCAGCCCCGACTCGCCACCTATGACCCCGGACGGTGCTACAGGGCTTTTTCGGCCAGTCCCTGAGCATGACGGTCCGCATTGGCAGCCCTCTGGGGAGAAGCTGCCCAATCCCTCTGGTGACTTTTTCGGTCAGTTCACCTCTACCAGCCCGGCACAACAACCATGGGTGCCGGCACATCACACGGGCCCTCGGGCCCTGCACCACGACTCCGAACAGGCCGTGACGGCTATTGTTAAGGTCTACGACATCCTCGACGTCGAGCACATCATGCTTGATGCCTTGGCGGGGCTCTTCGTTGAATATGCCCTGCTGCTTGAGCCGCACTGCAAATGTCTCTTCTACAGTGCCGGGCTCTTTATCTTGATGGCCCTCACCGGCGTCCTTCTCTGCCAGGCCCGGTGGCAGCGCCCTTTTGCCAACAGGATCGGAGGGGGCCCTTCTCGCCGCCGCCCAGCCTGGCTACGGATCATAACCTGCTTTGCGGTCCTTGTCTCTGTGAAGGCTTCCCCAACAGCTGATCGTCCCCTTCCGGCACCGCGGGAAGATTGGCGGCGCCCCAGCGACATTGAACTGTGGACCAGCGGGCTGCTCACCCCCTACGAACAAGCTGTTGCACAGGAGGTACGCCTGATCTATGACACCCCCCTCCACAGTGGTGGCATCATGCCCGATCGACTACACCCTGGCGGACCGCCGCTTTTCCCGCCTCCACCGCCAGAGCGCCCGATTTGGACGACGAAGGCTTCCTTGCTGACGAGCACTTCATCGACGAGAGGGAGACTTTCCACATTTCCTTCTGGATGTGCTCCCCCGGCATCGAACCACACTCTGTGGATGTGTCGGTGCACTTCCCACAGACTATCGAAAGCATCGTCGAGATTGTCCTCGACTCTACTGACGGCCTCGGTCACGAGTGGTTAAGCGAGGCGATTCCTATCACCCCACAGCTGGAGGAGTTCTACGGCAGCCTCTTCCTTGTGCCGAGCTGGATCCCCCACTCAAATACCACAGCCCTCGTACTCGATGCGAGGGACATCGATCACGGCATCTGCCCCATCTACCTGAGCGTGCCTGTCACACGATTCAATGTTCTTGGTAAGCTCGGGCTCGACCAGGATACAGCCTTCCATGTCTTTGTGGCTGGCTCAGCGAGACCCCTTGGGCCAGAGGACACCGTTGCACCGGCACAAGGCAGCCTCATCAAGGTGATGCGGCCCGACATGCAACCTGAATGGGTAGATGAACTACGGGACCGCCTCCATGACCCACTCCTGTGGGACCCGGACATTGGCCACCCTGACTCTGCTGCAGGGAGATACGTCGAGCTACAGACCTACAATGCTGTTTGGCATCACCGCACCGGCCCCACTGACAGACGACCACCTCTCGAAGTCGCCTGCGAAGCCTTCGATCTCGAACAGCAGCACACCTGGGTCCGAGCTCCAACTGAGCGCCCCCGAGCCCTCTACAGCGACGAGAAGCGCATCCACTCCGTTGTTGCGGTCGTCGACCAGAGAACCACACCACGGCAGACGCATGGCATCATCTTCCTCGACCTCAGACCGATTGGACGATGGGTGCAGTGGACAGCAGTCAATGGGGGGCTCTTCAGGGCAGCGGCCTACGTTGCTGCACTCCAGGTCGACGTCGTTGACAACTTCACAATCGTCGTCAAAGGCGGCCGAACGAAAGGACGCCATGGTGTCATCGAGGTCGAGGACGGTGAAGTTCTTGAGGTCGTCCTTGTCCCGACAACCTCTCTTACCTCCTCCGCGTCCCCTACCAGCGAGGCCAATGATGACGAGGACGATTCTGATGATGAGCACCGTGGTAACGACAACATGCCCAGCTCTTCGGATCTCCCATCACCGGACGGCCCTCCACAAGGATCCGGTCCCTTTGGCCCACCACCACCACAGCCGGTCAACCGCCCGAGAAGCCGCAGCCCCCGTGGACGTGACAGAGCTCTCTCTGTGCATACTGTTGATACCAGAACGCATCACGACAGCCCCACGGCCACCGACCTCGCCTCTTCCGAAGGTCCTTTTACTGTTCGGCTTGCTGAACATGTTGAAGCACCGTCCTTCAGCCTCCTTTCACAGACGGTCACCCTGCCACATGACCCAACCACAGGACACAAGTTGACCTGCCCTTGGCCCCTGGACTGGCTGCATTTCGAGGTCGAGAACTTCGACTTCAAGGAGGTCACCAAGGAGGCCATCAGCGACCTCAAGAACTGGAAGGACATCCTCACTGGCCTGGGCCCGCATGACCTCCCATCGCTCCACATATATGTTGATGGATCGTGGGACCCAAACACTGGTCTCGGAGGCTTTGCCATCGCGATCTTCATTGCACACCATGACGAATGGGCCCTCTTTGGCTTATGTGGAGATCGTACCCACGGACACCCCACTGGCTCGGTCTGGGAAGTACAGGGACCCCCCCCTCTCGTCAATGAACAGATTGCCATTACGACAGCCCTCCTCTGGCTGGCACAGACATGGCCCTACCTTGACCACCGAGCCGTCACGATCTACTTTGATTGCCAGGCGGCAGGCTTCGCGGTACAAGGCAGCTCCAACCTTACCTCCGGACTGATGGTAGCGGCACGGGGGCTGCACCACTTCATCTCGGCCATCTTCGGCAAGGAGCCCTCCTATGAACATGTACATGCACACAAAGGTGAGGCTTTCAACGAGCTCGTCGACGTGGCAGCCAAGACCGTCGCACGGCAAGGCCACGGCTTGACACCTCCGCCGGCTGATGTATGCAGGTTGGTGCAGAACAGCGACCTCAGCTGGCTGGCAGCAACTGTTGACCCCAAGCTCCATCGGGTGCTGCCGGTCAACACTACTTCCTTCACGTGGACACCACCAGACGACTTCGGCCCATCCCCGCTCACACCCAATGAGCTCATCCCCACGAGGCCGGGGAACGTTGCTGAGCTCAGCGAGGAACGCACAGCTGCGGCCAAGCTCCTCACGCTGAACTCCCTCGGCACCAAAAACAAATCTCGGTTCTTCGAGGACCAGCTCGACCACCTCGAGATTAACATCGCCTTTCTGCAGGAGACCAAGGCGACAGAGGGTGTATGTCAATCGTCCCGATTCCTTCGGTTGTCGTCGGCTTCGGAGACACACTGGGGAGTGGCTGTCTGGTTTAGCAGAACCCGTGGGGCCCTCTCCTTCGGCCGATCACCTTGGAAGATTGAGCTCACGGACATCCGCACGCTGGTTAGCACACCACGACTGCTTGTCCTACTTATCTCCAAGGACAACTACAAGTTAGTTGTCATCTCCGGCCATTGCCCCCACGACACCAAGTATGAGGAAGCGGTCTCCTTTATGGACACCCTACACACGGCGGTCGCACCCCACCGACAAGCCCAACTTATTCTCGCTGGTTTCGACTTGAATGGCAGACCTCCCACGGGAGCTCTTGGAGTCACTGGCCCTCTCGCATGCGGGGAACCTGACCGTATTGGGCACCTTGCTGTCTCCACCTTCGAGTCCCTGGGGATGTGGTTCCCTACCACGTTTCCAGAGCTCCACGTCGGTCCCTCCGAGACGTGGACACATCCACAAGGAACTCAGCACCGTATTGACTTCCCCACCCTCGGCGGCACAGCTCAAATCACCGACGTGATCACAGCGGTGTGCACGACCTTCGACAGTGGCTGCGACCGAGAAGACCATTGGCCAGTATTTCTTGACTTCTCCTGTGCTCTTCACCGACATCGGCCTCGCGCAGCTCTACGCCGCCCAAAATTTGACCTCGCGAAGCTCATGACCCCGGAAGGTCGACGCACAATGGAGGCGGAAATGAACCAATTTGTCCACCCGGACTGGTCGTGCCACCCGGACACCCACTGCCAAAAGGTACAAGACCACCTCCTCGGCATTATGCAGAGACACTTCCCCCTCCCGGAGAACCGGCCACGGGCGAGCTTCATTACTCAGGACACTTGGCGACTCCGCGACCACAAGCTCAACCTGAAGCGAAGGGTTCGCCACCGCAGACAGCTCTGGAAGGACCTTCTGCTGCGCGCTTTCTCTCAATGGCGCGATGACGTCGACTACATGGTCGCCCCACTGATCGCCCGCCAAGGTCTCCTATACCATGTCGCGGCAGCTGCCATCAGCTTTGCGACGGAACGCATCCGCCAACAAATCTGTGTCAGCAAGAACAAGTTCCTGGCTGAACTGGCAGGTGACACGAGTCGCCCACCTGGGGCAATACTTCGACAAGCGAAGGCGGCCGGTGCCGGTGGAGCCAAGGCCCGCCCAGTCTCCCGACCCCTGCCACAGCTTCGCTTCAAGGACGGCACCGCGGTCGGCAGCCGAGCTGAACAGGACGCCCTTTGGGCTGGACACTTTGGGGAGCAGGAACTTGGCACCCGGATGCGCACAGAGGCCTTCCTCCTGCAGACACAGTGCCCACCCTTCCAGGACGTCGAGCTCAACTGGAATATTGCTGATGTCCCCTCACTGATCGAAGTGGAGCAGGCGATCAGGCTTATTCCCTGCAACAAGTCCCCGGGACTTGACAATGTCCGTGGAGAAATGCTCCGAGCCGCCCCGGCAGCGACGGCCAAACTCCTATGGCCACTCTTTGCCAAAGCAACGGCTCAGATCTGCCAGCCTATTCAGTGGCGTGGCGGTCTACTTCACGAGGCATACAAACGGAGTGGCTCCAGCCCCGACCCCCAATCCTTTCGCTCCCTCTTCGTGTCATCCACGGTCGGTAAATGCTTTCACAAGATGTTCCGCACCCGCTCCCAGCGTGACCTTGAGGGAGCCTTCCACAGTTTCCAGCTCGGAGCTCGGCGACACTGCCCGGTCACCTTACCGGCACTTTACATCCTGGGCCACGCCAGACGTGGAAGAACATCGAAGAAGTCCACCGCGATGCTCTACCTCGATACTGAGGCGGCCTATTACCGCATCATCCGGCAACTCGCGTTTGGAGACATCACCCAGGATGACTCGATCATCCGTGTCTTCCAACACTTCGACCTCGACCCCTCCGACTACCACGAGATGGCCCAACAGATCGTGTCCGGAGGCATGGCTGCAGAAACTTCTCTGCCGGCTACGACCCGCCACAACATCAAGGACTTCCACAACAGGGCCTGGTTCATCACAGCCTACGCAGACGGATCACAAGTCACGCAAACTGCCGCTGGATCTCGACCCGGCGAAAGCTGGGCTGACATTGTGTTCGGATGGGTCTACAGCCGCATCCTCGCGGTCGTGACGGAACACGCTACTGCTGAGTCGGTCCTCGACCAAATCGCCTGTGACCCCTCAGCGGGACCCTATGCCGCAAGTGGACAAGGAGGCGAAATTACTGTCGCTGACGCCACATGGGCCGACGACAGCGCCTGGCCACTGTCCGACCACGATCCAGAGGCCCTGCTTCGGAAGACCGTGCGCCTCTGCACCATTGTCATCCAGTTCTGCTGGCAACACGGCCTCCGGCCGAACCTCAAACCTGGAAAGTCGGCCATCATGCTCAAGCTCCGTGGCAAAGGCTCGCACCGGGTCCGAACCAAATACTTCCCTCGCCAAGGACAACAGCTTGATCTCCCCGACCTTGGGGTGACGGTGCCGATCTCCAACCAGTACAAGCACTTGGGAGGTGTTGTCGACGGCGAGCCCAAGATGACGATCGAAGCTCGACGACGCACAGCCATAGCTGGCTCGGCATATGATTCTGGCAAAAAGCTTTTCTTTGCGAATCCACGCCTTGAGCTCACCACCAGGATCGCGCTTTTCCAGGCGACCATAGACCCGGTCTACTTCAACTTGGGGTTGTGGACCGACGACGGCCCATCCTGGAACATACTGAGCAATGGCTATACACGATTGCTACGACGCCTTCTAGTTCGACAGTGGGGTGGGGACGCCGCTTTCCACATCCCGCTCCCGGCGGTTCACCTCGCGACATCCACCCCGCCCCTCGAGATCCTCCTCAAAAGGGCAAGACTGAGCCTCCTTTGCTCAATGTCAAAGGCTGCCCCTCTTCCGCTCTGGGCCATGCTTCAGGATGAGCAGAGCTGGTTCCAGGCTGTACAACAGGACCTACGGTGGCTTGTCGGGGAAAGCCAGGAGCCCGGACGCTGGCCACGATGCGATGAAGCTGGTTGGCCAGAATGGGTCAACATTTTTCGCACGGCTACACCCTGGTTCAAACGCCAGGTCAAACGGCGAATCAAGGAAGGCACTCGCGACTACTGCGCCCACCACAAGCTTGCCCTCACCCTATGGGCCATCTACCGGCAGACCCTCGCGAGTTCCAAACCTGCCGAGCTCTCTCCCGACCCCTGGATATGTCGAATCTGTGTCCGCGGTTTCAAGAGCAGGGCTGGGCTTGGTGCCCACTTCTTCAAGGCACACCAGAGAGTCGCTGGCCACCGAGGACTCACAGACGGCACGATCTGCCCAGCATGCGGCAAGGACTACCACAGCGAGAACCGACTGCATGTGCACCTCAGAGATGCCCCGCACTGCGCGGACATGCTCCGCGCCGCTGGCCATAGGGCCAAGTCAGTGAGGCCAGGCATTGGCAGCCGACTTTGGCGCAAGGCAGCCCAGGAGATGGATTGTCTGGCTGTACCATGTCCAAAAACAATGCCCATGCTCGACACCACAGCCGAAGTCCAAGCACCGGTTGTCACCAAGGCGCACTTCGACCTCTCCTGTGCCCTGCTCTGCAAGGACCTACCTACTGACGAGGGCAAGGTCGTTGACATCCTCGAGGGCATCCTCCACTCGTGGCCCCTCTACCAAGACGAGATCTCCTACATCGTGCACAAGGTCCTGGGGGAAATCGACGAGGTCATCCACGAGCTACAAGAGGAGTACTGGTCTGAAGGAACCTACGACGTCGTCACCAAGGCCCTGCTCAGGACCCTCACACCACCCACAGACCTCCCACCTCGGGAGGAGACAGGTGAAGACCGAGCGGATCACTACGCGACTTTTGCTGACCGACTCGAGAACTTCAACTGGGACGAAGTGATCCCCAATCGGGCTGAACACGTGACCCCAGACTATCCCTGCTTTGAACTGTCTGACGCTTGGGAAGCTGAGTGGAGCGCACACAGTAGCAGAATAGATGCCTCAGCCGTGGAAGCTAGATTGTGGACCTTCCTGCCCGATATCCTGCAAGCAACCTGGCTTGCAGCAGTACAGGGGCGGAGTCCCACCCTTAGGGCGCCAGACTGCTTTTGGCGAAGTCCATTAAGCAAGCCCTTCAGGCGCTACAAAGCGCTGGCTGCAACCAATTAAGCTGCGTCGATCACTGAGTGCACCCAAAGTCCAAATATGTTATACAGATATACGTGGACTGACAGGGAGAGACAGAGACACAGACAGAGATAGAGACAGAGACAGAGGAGGAAGAGAGCCGGATTGAGAAAAACAGAAACAGAGAGAGAGAGAGAGAGAGAGACAGGGAGCGAGAGAAAGATCGAACTGGAGATAGACAGACCGACATGCATGCAACATATATTTAAAATAACATGTTTACGTGTAGAAACACCTTGGTTAGACTATCATTGCGAGGTTCCGGGTCTGCAGCTCGCTCCAATTCCTCACTCGCAGCCTCCGACAGAGAACCTGGCAAATGGCACAGCCTCCAGTCTCATGCTGCCGATCATGCGCTAGACCGTAGAATGCAGAAGTTTAGAGCTCTAGGGAAGCTGCAGTTGGACATGTCATGCTGAAACGAAATCAAACATCAACAGCCCCGAGACGCAGCACAGGAGACCCCGAACCTCTGCCAGGAATTCATTGTTGAACTCAGCTCAAACCAAAGCTGAACCCTAATTGCCAACTGCAAGTCCTCTACCGCGTTCAGCCTCTAACTAACTAATTAAAGCCTGAACTCCAACAACGCACCTAGACCGCTGGAAGGCCCTGCACTCTAAGATGATTAGGATCCAGAGTAGGTCCTTATTCCCTTTTTTGGGGTTTATAGGTTCCCTTATGAGCCCCCTTAAAAACCAAAAAGGGCCCTCTTTATATGGAGGGTACCTGAACACGGGAGCCTCAGCCACCTCATCTTGCTCATACATGGGAGTTTCCGAAAATAGGGGACCCTCATACAATACCCTAAATAGTAGGATCCTGATTATAGGGACCCCCAAATAAGGTATCCCTAAGTTTAGGAAACTCCCACATACCCCGTATACTTTCGAATACGACCCCACCCAAAGCCCTGTCTCCACCAGGCTCCAAAACACAGCCTCCGCGCGTTGGGCCGTTTGTCGCTGGACCAAGCTATGAGACCTCGGTAGGGAGTGCTCAAGGTGCATACATAACGATGATAAAAAGAAATACCATATATCATAATATAACATGCTCGAGCTTTCGCGGGTTGAAGGCTTGGGGTTTCTCGCATTTCGAAGGCGCTTAGGATTGTAGGGTCTAGGATGGTCTAATTTCTGGGCTCCAGTGGCGATGGGCATCAGGCTTCAGGATTGTATTTGGGTGACCCTCCCGGCCTTCCTTCTGTGTGCTTGCATGTTTTTCTCCGACATAAGCGATACATCCGGAGCTCAAGACTGCTCAGGCCCGCCCGTGCCATACGCGGACAAGCGTCTTCGGCTCTGGGTTTCGGATTCCTCTGGACTCGCAGACGTGCTGCAGAGAGCGAGATCTGGATCCCGCAACAAGTACCAAGCATCCCTTTCCCTGGACTCGCAGCTCCCAACCCAAACCCCACAACTGCCTGCCTTAAAACTCTATTCTAAATACTACTGATACTCATGATGATTCTTCTGCTCTCACCGTTATCGTAATTGGTGTCTTATTACTACCATACTGTTCTTTGTGAGTCTTCTTCATCACTGTCCCCTCCGGGCCGCAGGCTCGAGACAGAACCGGTCGAGAGCTGGCGTTCCATCGCCATCCCCCTCAGTTTCGGCTCTGGCAAATCCGAAATCAGAGGTTAAGGCTGTAGTTTGGGGTTTTGGGTGCCGGGTTCGGAGTTAGGAGGCTTGGTTGTTTTTCAGCTTAGGGTTGAGCTGGGGACTTTGGGGACTGTGGGGCTTTGGAAGGTTCGGGTCAGCCTGGGGTTAGCTGTGGTTTGCTTCTGGTTCAGGCCTCGGCCGGAATCGATCTTGCAGGTCTCTGTGTTCGGGCGCGTGCTGAGCGGGGGACTTGCTGCGGACCTGCTGCAGCGGCAGAAACCTCGGGGAGCTAGCGGCTAGCGCGAGGACGACAAAGCGAGAGAAAGAGATCAAAGGCGTCGCCCATGTGGCTTGTCCCCCGGGCCTTCTCGCTTGTCGGCTGGACTCGTCCCCCAAGGAGATCTCGGCAAAGGCTCAAGCTCTTGGAGCAGATCCCAAGCCCCCGAACCCCTGCCTGGGCCGAGCTTGGGTGCGTCTGCGCCTGGATGGCGCGAAGGCCTCAAAGCCAGTCGTTTGCAAAACAGTTTGCCCCCCACCCCACGTTTTCAGCATGCCTCAGGCATCAGCATGGACACCCCAGTCAGCAAACACCGGGAAGCGGGCTGTCTATCGCGGGCCGGAAGTCGTGACATCCGCCACTTGTTGGACTCCTCGCCCAAAGCAAGCACAAACGATTCGTCTCGTTCTGGCTCTTGTCATTGTCGTCGTCAAGCATCGGGGCAATGACTCCTAAGTGTCTGAATTTACTGTGTTCTGCAATATTCTACATCTGTGGGAGTTTTCTTTGTTTCGACGTTCCGTCATCATGATCATCTTCTTCTTCTTCTTCATCTGCTTTTTGTCGGATCGCACCTGCAAGCTCCCAGCTTCCACGCCGTACCTTGCTTGCAAGGCAGGGGCAGGGGATGAGGAGGAGTCCAAAGTCCGAGAGAAAGGTCTTCTGATGAGCAGAGGCACCCTGCTTGAAGAGCCGGCAGAACACCACACCCGGAGACCTCGCGAGAAGGGGTCTGAAGGACGCGTGTTTCGGATCCGAGGCTTTGGTCAGCTGGCGGCTCAGGTCGGTGCGACGGCTTGGACTTGAGGAGGCAAGTCGACACCTGCGATCTCCGATGGGTTGGACTCGGACAAGGCACAGCTTGTGATCTCTGTGAGTCTGCGTGCTGGAAGTGGTCCGACATGGTGTTAGTTTGCCTTCCGGGCTTTCTCTCAGCGTGTGAAGAGCCCTGAGCCCTGCAGGCTGACCTGATGACCGGAGCTGAGGACCACGGTGATGTTGTTGTACCTGGCTCGACGATCCATACATTGCCAAGCCATGCGGCTGCGAATCTCTGAGACCAAATTGACGCCAAACTCGAGAAGCCTTGCTTCAAAAAGTGTCGGAAGGGGTCACTTGCTCAGCTCCTTCCCAGACGGGGATGACACAACTACGAAGATGTCCTTGCACTGGCAACTCAGATCAGAAAACGCTTGAGATTCTCAGCTTCGTTTGCAAATTCTGCTCTTATCCGCTGCCCTTGCTCTTCTGGGAGTTTTCGGGACCCGAAAACATCTGAAAACCCTGAACCCGGTGTTCCTTCAAATCCTAAACCTCACAAGCACCTGAGTTCCTACAAAAAAGAGATGAGGCCGAAGCCGTGGTCGAAGGAGGGAGCTGCTCCAGCTGAACCTGGCTTTGGGATTCAACCTTGGGTTTTAATCGTTGAGGGTCGGCTTGGAGCGAAGACCTCTGCTTTGGCTGAAGGCTGGCCAGGTGCCTCGAAGGTTTGCGTCCCAGAGCGAGGCAACTCATCCAGCACCAAGCCTGCACAGAGAAAGTGAAGAAGAACTCTCGCAGCATCGGCTCAAGACCGTGAAGTTTGCCTCTGTGCTTGATGGCACCATCCGACGCATCACTGACTCCGACCTCGCAGGCTGTGACTATGGAGACGGAGCAGAAGCTGAGCTTCTGAGCAGCCAGCAGGACCCACCCAGACTCCGTCATAGTCCACCACGCCGTTGTGAACGACACGCACCTAGGACGCGAAGCTTGGGCTTGAGTCAAGGGCGTCACTCAAGCTTCTCTTTGAAGACGACCCTCGCCGATCACTTTGGTAACTTCAAGCCGGAGGCACCCCATGTGCTCCTCGATAGTCGATGATCTGGCCGGGGCACATGCTTGAAACATCAAAGCCAAAGCACTGTGCCCATTTGGCGGGGCGGTCAACTTTGTGCTCACTGCGCAAACTTGCACTGCACGCATCACGGTGACCACAATTACATGAGCTCATCCAATGGCCACTGGATGGTGGTCATGATGGTGATGACGATGATGACGATGATGGTGATGCTACGGGCGACAGACATAATCTCGACACTACTGCAATGGATGCAACTCACATGCACTCTTGCGAGTGAAGTGCGGTTGTCATTCATACTGGCAGGGCTTCTTTGCGATGTACAGCATAAGCTTTTCAATTGCAGGCCTCCTGAAGAGAACGGCCCGCAAAGGTGATGAGAGTTCCGTCCTGGGCGCACGATGCCGAACGAGAACCGTACGAATTCTGCAACTTTGCAGTCGCACCGTGACCTGCAAAGCTCATCCAGCTGAACCTCCCAACAAATCTCACTTTGCCAGGCGAGTAAGCCACCAGCAACGGTCTGCTTATGTAACGCAAGTACGTCAATAAAACTTTTTTCATGAGGAGGGACCGACACACCTATCATTTCAGCGCTTTTCTGAAACGCAACACAAATGATGCGCATGTGGGAACGTCACCAGTGCAGCGGTCGGGTAGACATGACCTGCCGTCCTTCCTATCCACCTAGCCACGTGCCTCTACAGACAACGACAGAGGAAGACAGTGTGTTGCAAGGAAGAAGATTGTATGAGGCAGAAAACTTAGGGCAGGATCGCCAATGTGCTGTAGTTCACATAGTGATTGGCTGAACTGCTCAACATGCTCTTTTTGAGATGCAAGACCTGTTGACCTTCGTAGCTGTGTTTGACTGACTCGGTTGAACATATTGAACGGCTGGTGAAAATAGTCTATCTATAGCAGTACAGTGCTTGGTTTACGCCTGGGCCTTCATGAGGTAAGCAAGCTGAGCTCTAGCCATTTAGCTTCTCTATCGGACCAACGAACCATTTAGAATCAGTCGCCAGACGAAGAAGCATGGATCACTATCTTGAAGAAGGTTAAGAACAATCCAGTATCACATACTCGATTCGAGTTGTGAACAAATGTGATTCCTCCAAGTGCATTGAAAGCTTGCTTTTGCTTGGCTCTCGGATATGCATGTATGAACTTAGATTTGTGTAATAAAGTGAGCAATTAGGGTCAGCTTGAGCTGTACATTCGTTTACATATTTTGGCTCTTTGCTTGCCCTAGTCAAAAAAAACCGGCCCGGATGTTTCTTCGGTGGTGATTTTTTGTTGATTATTGGCTCTTTTCGTTTTGGTTTGTGACACAAGAGCGCAAGCCTAGTCGAGCATGGTCAAACCCAGTCTGATATTCGTGCTACAATGTTACAAGCAACACTCCTGAACCCTCTGCAACCCTTCGACATTAAACAAAATCTGCACAAGTGTGTTTCTGCACCAGAAAAGGGGCGCTGAGACCACACAAACATGCAAAATGTAGGTGCATGGGCGCGAGAGTTTCTTGCATGTGTGCGGGCCTTTACATATACTGTCTTGCTCTTTTGCACGCGCTGCAGTCAGCGAGAGAGAGAGAGAGAGAGAGAGACAGGAAGGCAAGACGCTAGATCCGATAGATAGACATACATAAATAAACGGACAGACCGCCAGCCGGGGCGGACAGGGAGGGATGGAGGTGGGTAGGCTAGGATAGGTAGATGCATAGATAGATAGATAAATGGTAGGTAGATAGATAGATACGTATAGGTGTGTGTATATATATATATACATATATATATATATATATACAAAGATATAGACAGACACACTTAGAGGAGAGAGGGATATATATATATATATGTAGCAGCTATAGGCTATATGTGTCTGTGAACGTGAAACATGTTTCGTTGAGGGGCCACCGTTTTGAGTGTTGCTTGCGGCGGAATCGGTGAACCGCGGCCCGAGGCCCCGACCAAGTAGCTGTGATCCTTGTTGTCGGTGCGCTTGACCTCGCCAAACTCCCATCTCACCTCCGCATCAAGCAAGCATGTCTTGAGAGTGTTGGGAGTTCTTCTTTACCCCAACGGGATTTGTTTCTTGTGATCTCCTTTTCCACCTGCAACCCCAGGCACGGGGAATGTCGCGGAAAGAAGAAGCACGAAACCTCGCTGACCTCGCCAACAACCCTGCAGCCCTGCTTCGCACTCACAGAGCTCCCTTGCTCCCTTCGCACTCCCACGGAAGCTTCAGATGGAATCATTGTGCTATATTGTGCTCATTCTGCGTCCTCCAGTTCTTGACCAAAGGCCGGGCGCCTCAACGCGGAGGTCGCCGAGCGGCTTCACGAGCACAGGCAGGATCCTGCGGAGCTCACGGCTTGGCCCGGAGTACTCGCATCCGGGGCACAAGCCGATCATTTAGCCCGTATCTCTGTGCTGCTCGCAGTAACGCTGGAGTTTCAAACTGCACGGCCTCAGCCTCTCCGGCTTGACCTTCTCGTTGGTGAACCGGAGCATCTCCTGTATGTCTGCACCAGCATTCAATGTCACATGCGACTCGCAAGCCGGGTGAAGTGGGTGCACATCTCACGGCCAAGAACGCTACACTGACGAGGACGACGACAGAAAAAAGCGACATGTCACACTCACCGGCGTGGTTGCAATTTTGGGGGGGACTTCCACGCCGAGATGAAAAACGCTTTGGGGTATTCCATAACTCGCCATTGCAGGATTCCACAACATGTTTGGAGCTGAGTACAGAAGGCTCCAATTTCTTGAAATCGGCAAATCGCAGTCCACAACCATCTCTGGCAAGGGATGATTGTTGCGCATGAAGGCTTATCCTCGTCGCCGTCGAAAAAGAGCATTATTGTCTAACTGCTGTAACAGTCTTCATGCGGCTTTCTGCCGTCATCCGAGTCGTGATCATCTAAACCTCGATCGAAAAAACCCTGAAATAGGCCTTCACAGCAGTGCCTTTGCCGCCAAAACTATTGCGAGACATAAGACCAAGACTTGTGGTGCTTGTGGCAACCATGTAGCAAAACAAGCTCCAATCCTGCACCTGAAGCACCCTCAGCCCTGAACTAGACTGTATTGTAGTGTGTCATCTTGCGATATATAATTGTTCCGTACTGTATTGTATTGTGCTAGTTTACATGATGCTATGTCATATCATAGCATAGCGCATCACTTATAGTCTCGTCTGGGTCTGGTCTCGTCTAGTATAACATGGTATAGCATAGCATAGAGTAGTATAGTCCGGCACAATTTAGTGAAGGAAATGAAGGAACCTCTGACCGCGACTAGTATATAACAGCCTCGTATACCAGCTGCTCTGCTCTCGTTGGGTTCTGGCAGCGCCTCAAGAATCGCCTCCTTCAGCTTCGGCATCTCCAGGCTGTCCTTCAGCTGAAAGCCTGCGTAGGGTTTCGTTTCGGGAGTGCTAGCTTTGAAGGCTTCCCGGTTGCCTGGGGTTACAGCTTATGTAGGACCCAACAGGCTGTGCATTACTTCTGACACTTCTCCCTCAAGACCCTCAATGCGCAATCGTCACAGCAGCTCCCACATGGGCCTTTTGCCATTGCTTCGGAGGCATCTCGGCGGGAAAGGAGCTCGGTTTGCAGTGGGGGGGGGGGCGGATTTTTTTATCGAGGTCGTTTGACTTGCAACCTGTGTCGTGGAGTCCTCAGCGCTTCGCCACTCAACTCCTCGTGCTCGGAAGTTGTGACCTGCGCGGATGAGGATTAGGATGATGATGAGTATGATGATGGTGACATTGATGGTCGTGATGCTGGACATGGTAATGACAACACTCATCAGCAACACGGCTTGCAGCAAGAACGGCATGAATGCAACTTTGAAGACTTGCATCAAAAGCAAATCCCACGAAGTTTAACAATAGTATTATCATTAAGATGCAAATATTAAAGACCATCACAATCATACTGCACTAAGAAATACTAGCAATATCAATTGGCAACAATTAAAACTACAATGGCAACGGTAATCGCAAACAACATGGTAACATGTGCGCTTTTCTGGATCATGTCGCCAGTTCCTGCCTCGATCGCATATTGAACGTGCATGCAGTTCGAACCTCACTTAAAAGACTGCTCGTGAGGCAGTAGGATTTGAGCATCTCCACACAAGACAAACAAGCAGATATATCCATGTGCTGCTACCGCTGCTGCTGCCGCTGCGGCGTTTAAAACCACCACCAACACCACGACCCTAAGGCGGCAAGGAGTGGTGTCCCCGCAATCTCGGGTTCCGACTGTCCACATGGACGTCTGCAGGCTTCACCTATGCTGCGATAAAGTGTGGCTTCGGGGCTAAACTTGCTAAAGCCTGTACCTGCAGGAATCACCCCAGACTCAAGCTTAGAGGGATGTCACTCACCAGGCATCTGTGTTTAAGGCAGCTGCTGCAATGAGTTCGAAGACACGACGACTCTCGAGTTCCGTGCGCATTGCCGGGGCAGCTCCAGGTGCTTCCGCACGGCTTCGAGCACAATGTGCTCCTGAAGTTTGATTAAACAAGTTATGGTAAGTTACAGTAAGTTGATGGGGTGCACAGGGCTTTGCGAAGTGCAGGGTCCGGCTCCTATCAGCACCGGCAAAACCTGGGAACTAGGTACAGGAGGTTCGGAAAGCCAACTTGCGAGGCTGTCCTGCGAAGCTCGCTCGTGCTTGCGAGGGAATCCCAGCCTTTAGGCGTGCATGTGGGTGTTTCTTGTTTGGGGCACCCGAAATTAAAGAAATCACTCGGAACTACCCGGAGCACACCTCAAGCTAGGCCTCGCATGGGTGGGTCCGGTGTAGTGGGTTCTAGGGTGTTTGGGCATGGGCTGGGATTTGCATGAAATTTCAAGGTAGCATAGCATACACTGCATGTTGTTGTTGAAGTCGGCTACTGCATCCATACCACAATGAAGACCTGGCAACGAGGTACAAATGAATACAAACATTTGCAGTGATCTACCAGAGCATGTTCCAATCAGAACACCGAATTCAAAACCTGATTACCGAATTCCGAACACGGCAGGATGATTAGTGCCTGCAAACCTGCACCCGGCTCACTGGCGCGGCCCCTTCTTCCCAACTCGCCACCAACATTGATGATCCCGTACTTGTAACATCACTGTGGTGGCTGACAGGCCAGGTTCGGGGTGTTTTTGGCAAGAGCTGGGCCGAGCCACTCTTCCAGCTTCATCAAGGCCGTCTTCAGATCCCGTGGCGAGCCGGAACCTTGCGAAGGATCGAAGGATAGGAGCAGATTAAGTCGTGAAATTCTGATTTGTATACCATACCTTCAGGCCGAAGCAAGTCACGTCCATAGATCCGATCCTCCAGTAGCCGTCACCTCCATCGAAGGAAGCTTCAACTCTGAGGACACCTCTCCTTCCCCCTGGGTTTCCGAACCCAGCTTGTAGATCGCGCACATGATGACCACCGCCTGCCACAGATAACACCTCTGTTTAAAGAAAGCCCCCTGAACGTTGATTGATGTTCGCCTCGAAGGTAAGCTGAAGTCTGTGGTCCTGGAGTCGCAGCTGTCGGCAAAATGCTCCCGTAAATGTGCAGCACTGGATTCGCTCCTCCTTGTGGGCCAGATTCGCACCGATGTCACTGTCCACCTGGAGACGGCTAACTTTGGATTGCCAAACGAGCTGCGCCCAGGGGGTTGCCGGCTCCACAAAAGTGCTGTTGCTGTCCAAGTCACGACGCGGAAGCCGAGGTGCTGGAATTTGCTCAATTCCCGGGAGTTGGTGGCCTCGGGAAGAAAGGACGAGACCCTTATCACGAGGGCTTTACGGCTACGGCACTCCTGGACGGTGCTGAAGACGCTTAGTAACTTAGTATACTTGCAACACTTCCCCGCAGAAGGATCAACGCTGACTGACCTTTGAAATCTCTCCGCCGGATTGGGTTGCTCCTGCTTCCATCAAGTACGAAAGCCTGTGGAATGAAAGCAACGCGCAGCCAAAATACATGACATGGGACGTCGTGACTGTGGCAAGTGCAGATAAGTCGGTCGCGCGCGGAGTGGAGCAAAGAAAAGCAAAAGAAGTGAAGATGCGTTACATGAGTAGAACAGGTGACCGCCTAGAGACGAGGCAGCGAGCGAGTGCCTTGCTTTGCCACCTGAACCCGCACCCTCCAAGCTCAGGGTAGCCGATCTACAGTCAGCAAACCTGCTCCGCTCATTTTGTGACCGCTCGAAACGTGACAGTAGACATGGTGAGCACAATCCACTTGCACAAAGATCTGCCTTGTTGCAACACGCAGCGAAACGACTGTTGTGCCATCTTCCTGGAGGAAATGATGCTTGCGGAACTTGCGATCATCGCAAGACAGGGCTGCACTGCCATCGATGCCGTTCCGCAGACGAGCCTAGTTCTGTTGGTCAGCTTCAGTGCCTCACTCCCCGACCAGAAGCACTACATCCTCCACCAATTTGGGAGGTGGTCGTGCCAACTGGCAAAACGCGCCTCGGAGGATGGCCGGTTCCTCGCTTCGACCGCACCCCAAACCTGCTCAGATCCCCGGCCCGCGGAAAGGATGGGGGCCGCTGGGTACCGAGTTCACGAAGCCTGCCGGGAAGGTCGCGAAGCAGGCGCTCCATGCCAGGTGAAGCACAGCCGGGATCGACGTGAGGAGTTCGTCTGTATGCAAAGAGCCGAAGTGGCTTCGGCCGGCTGAGAAAATTCTCAAGAAGAGCCGCCGAGGGTTCTTCGAGTCGCGAGCCGTCGAAAGAAGCTGAAGCTCGGAGCCCTCAATGTCCATTGTCACGATCGTGTGCTGGTTCGTCAAGGCTTTCCATGTCTGTCGGCTCGTAGGAGCACCGGCCGGTGCTGCGCCGATGTGTGCGTCGCCGCTGTGGGCGGAAAACAACTTAGCAGCAGCAGCAAGGAGATAGCACCGCCGCCTCCACCTCTTGAAGCAGGTGCTGCCTCTGTGCTGGTCGAAGTACTCTTAGAAGACTGATAGTCCTTTGAGCTGTCGCGAGAAGGTGAAGACAAACAGCGGACTCTGTTTTTAGCCTTATAAGCTCTCGTCTGCAGCTCGTGTAAGGGAGCCGTCACGGTGTCAGTCCCGAGTCGCCATGTCTTGAGGTCCTTTGAAGTGGCAATCGGAAACGTCGGCTGCTTGCTGTACCTGGGACCCAGATCTGCTCTTTCTCTGCTTGAGCTTTGAATGATCTTCCATCAACGGCGGAGCCTGCAATCTCCGGTGACATTGTCACTGCTCGTCACCCAACTTGTTGAGCACGAACTCACGCACATTCTCGGCGAACTTCTCCCAGGTGTGGTAGTTCTCCATCATCGCTGCAACAATGTCAGTCTGCGCCTATGTGCGCTGGAACCTTGCATAGCCCAAATTGGGCCCACACTTCCGGGTGTCGGCACCAGTTTAAGGTCTTGGCTCTCGGGATCCACGTCTGTCCTGCCTGCAAGCCTTTCATCTCCTCAAGACTCACCATCAGAATCAGCAAATATCAGCAAGGCAGCAAGCAGTCACTCGTGTTTGCAGACTGTCCTGTGCCGGAGCACCATGCTGAGCTTAGGCGACAGGCTCATTCTGGAAGCTCGCGCTCGCTTCTACAGTGCCCGTCCATGGTTGCATCCGAAGGCCGCAGCGGTGGCCAATGTTACGCTTTTCTTGAAAAGTTCCCGGAGCCTCTGGTGCTGCACACAAGAAGCAAGCTCTCTCGTAATTAGCTTGCAGGCGATGCCCTGCCCGCAGGCTCACGGCTAGTCCAACCCAGCTCATGTCGACGTCGTCGGAAAGCTCTGCTCTACATTATTTTGCTTAAGTTATATATGTAATTCTATACCATATTAGATTGTATCATATATAATACAATAGAGTATGTTGTATTACACGATAATACGTGATAATATAGTGTGCTTGTGTAGGGATGACATGGTATATGATGTGATGTGATGAATTGATATCTTACTGTATCATATCACATCACACCATACATGCATGCTTACATAAAAATACATGATATACCCATTATAGACCGAGCTTTCGGCGGCCAAGACGAAGAAGAGGTCTGTGACGCGCTCGGGCAACAGGTCGAGCCTCACCTGGGACGTTTGGGGGAAACTGCTTTTCGGTTTCAGGGTTTTTGGTTTTACGGTTTAGGGTCTAGGGTCTGGGGCTTGGGGTTTAGGGTATAGGCGGGCATTAGTTAGGGCTTAGCGTGTAGGGGGCAAGGTTTTCAAGTTTTGGAGAATTACCCTCCTCACCCAGCCTGGCGTGTTAACATTCCCAGATCTGACCCTGCTCTGTCTTTCTCTGTCCAGCCTGCATCAGCTGCTTGCAGAGCATCTGCTTGTCGAGGGTAGACCTGGAACTACAAGGAACCATTCAAGCCCGATTCATGTGCCCAAAACCCACATTTAAGCTCCAGCATCTGAATCTACTACCCACGATCCGACATCCTAAGCGGCAACATGGAGTCCGGAAAACTAGTAGCCAGTGAGGGGGCGGGCGAACATGACAACTGCTTTGGGGGCCTGAACAACTACAGCAGCTTGTTGGGGCAATTCTACCAAGGAACCCTCACAGGGAAAGTATCACAAGTAGTAGTTATTATTCGAACTTCAGGCTTTTTGGTTATCAAACTTCGGACCAGGTCCTGCCCAGCTGAGCTGCTGACTGTAGGTCCGTTCCCTTCTGCCGCTCTGTGCCCTGGTGGCTGATCGCCCCGAAAAGGGAATCCACCCCCTGCAGGCAAGGTTGGTCTGTAGGGTTCAGGGGGGTTTTGTGGGTTTAGGGTTTCCAAAGGGTTTCGGGGCTCAGGTTTCGGGTTTCGGGCGCAGGGATTTGGGGTTTCGGGTAAGGTCTCGGGATCGGGGTTTCGGAATTTTTGCAACAGCCAGCGATGGCAATTGTAGCATTGACTAGTGGAGTAGAGCAGCAGATCAGGTGGCGGTCTGGGGTTTTAGGGTTTAGCGTTGCGGCATAGAAGTAAAAACCGTATACATTGCCACAATCGTGCGAAAATGAGTTGGCGGACCTATGTGCATTCCTATACGATGATACACATCGCCATGTACAACACCCAATCATGCGAAATCACACCGCGAGCCAAACTGAAATGCATACTGAAGTATAGAAACTTCAACCCAAGTTGAGCCAAGTAATGTACCGTCGGTTTTCTTGCAGCAGATGACTGTGTATTATATATATATATATATATATATATATGCTCACCCCCCCCCGTTGACAGACCATGCCCTTGTGATAGTGTACTCTCGTTCGATGACCAGGCTGAGATATTGTATCTAAACACACCACACATGACAACAATCTGTAAAGCAAATCCTTTACAGTACATATACCAAGTATACTTTTAACATGCCATGTACTGAGGACGCGTGGACCAGACGCGCGACACGTGAGTTATGAGTTTTGTGGTAGCATTGATATAGGATGAGTATGAGTATTAATATTGGTATTAGTATTAGTAACAGCAATAGTATTAGTGTTTACTGTAAGTATATATATATATATATGTATACCGACAATAGTAAGTATACAGTAATGTTAGTGCTCATCTTCGTTTTAGTCTTAGTGTTAGTGCCAGTGTCAATGCCAGTAATAGTACCACTGCTAGTATTAGTACCAGTCTTCATGCTGGGTTTAATATCAGTTAATAATGGCAGAGGTGCTAGTATTGGTATCGAAATTAGAGTTAGTTTCGATATGTTACTATTCTGATAGTTTCGTATATCAGCAGGCTAGTATATCAATACATTGATGTGTTCGAGAGGCAACATATTTGTATACTTGCATATTCGTAGATTTAATACTTTAGTACAACTGATGCATGAGTAAACTAGTATATTGCTATCTTAATATATTAGTATATTAACATACCAGTATATTCGTACATTAGTGTATTAGTATACTAGTATATGCAATATACGTGTATTGTCTAAAGATTTTTAAGTATATCAGTATGTTGTCATATCAGTACACTAACCTGCCATGTCGGTATACTCGCATATTACAGTAGTCGTATACTAGTATAGTAGCATACTAGTATAATAGCATACTAGTATAGTATATTCACACATTAACAGGTAGTGTATTGTTACATTGGTATATGGGTATATGCTTGTCCTAAAACATCAGTACATGAATGCATTGATACATATCGGCATTTTAAGATAATGGTATGTGTTCTGGTGTGCATTAGCATATGCACGTGTCTTTTGTAATGGTATTAGTCTTCACATCAATATGAATATGACTATTGGTATTCGTAGGAGTATTAATGTTAATATTCGTATTAGGATTATCCATAGTCGCGTTAGCCTTAGTATAAGTGTTAATATTGGTATTAGTAATAGTGCTAATATTAAAATGAGGTTATGTATTCGCATGAACGATTGTCTTGTATTAGTATTACTCCTGATTACATGAAAATACTAACAGATAAATACATGCATGAGCTAATGTATTTGTACTTTAATATAGTGGTATGTATACTTATGTACATTGGTATATGCAGGTGTGTATCAGTATTGGTATTAAAATGCACTACTACCAATATGGGCATAATTATTGATATGTGTAGGAGTATGAACGTCAGTATTAATCATTATTAGTATTTGTACGGTGCCTATTCGTATTGGCTTAAAAAAGTGTAAATATTAGTGTTAATGCTGGTATTAGCTTGGGCAGTCAGCAAATGATCAATGTCAGTATTAGGAGCACCAATTTACAAAACAAAATAAAAAAAAAATATATATATATATATATATATACACTGACAATCGTCTAAACAGACCTTGCCTTTGCAAGTGAGTCGTAGTGCATGGTCTGTCATCCGATGGGTCACAGTCAGCCCATTGAAAATCAATTCCAGAAGTTCCAAAATTTCCAAAATTTCCGAAATTTCCAAATTTCCAAAATTTCCAAAATTTCCAAAATTTCCAAAATTTCCGAAATTTCCAAAATTTCCAAAACGGCCCGACCTAGTCGACCAAAACATAAGGGCGGACTTTTTGGAAATTTTGGAAATTTCGGAAATTTTGGAAATCCGGAAAGTTAGGGGAGAGAATTTTGGAAATTTTGGAATTGAGTTTTTGAAAGCTGAGTGCCCCTTCCCCCCGATCACAGACCATGCACTACGACTGAGTTGAAAGGGCATGGTCTGTCAACGGGGGGGTGGGGGGTGACCATATATATATACATATATATATATATATGGTATGTATATATATATATATACACATACTAGATATATATATATATATATATATATATGTGTGTGTACATATACATATACATATACATATACATATACATATACATATACATATACATATACATGTTCGTATACATATACATATACATATACACACACACAGAGAACCGCAACCTGTCCACGACATCCGCCTTGGACTGTAGGCGATAAGCGGTCTGGTCCACCCCGTAGGCTGCACCATGGAAGCCTGCATGAGAAGGAACCAAAACCCCTAAACCGCAGACCCTAAACCCTAAACCCCTAAACCCTAAACCGCAGATGGAAGCCTACATAAGAGGGAACCTAATGAAAATGACAGCAGGGCTCCGGCTGTTCTGCAGACTCTATCATGTATAATACTTTAACAAAACATAGTACATATCATGCATATATATATAGCATATGTATCTATACACATATGTATATATATATATATATATATATATATTTGTAGTTTCCCTACAAGTTGTATGTATATAATATGAAAAAAGGTTGTTAGTGGATCCAGCCTCTGGCATTCACAACCTCAACCACGCCGTCAGCACCCATCGCCTCAGCGAGATGGTGACTGGCTGCTCAAGTCGAATGTAGGGCAATGTCGTGGCCGGAGTAGTTAGAACAGGCCTTGGGGGTTTGGGTATTAGGGTTTGGGGTTTTGGGGGGAAAGAGGCTTTAGGGTTTGGAGGTATGATATACCTAGAAGACGGAGCTTAGGAAGAAGCGCTCACCGTAACCAGAAACCCCACACCCTTCGCTTCTCAAGCTCCTGGCAATGCAGGTAGCATCCATGGTCTCAGTATAGCTCGATGGCTGGGTCCAGCACCTCGGAGTCTTCTATCTTTCAAGAGCCCTGGGACACTTGAGTCAGCAGGCCGAGGTCCTCTTTGGGGTCAAAGGTCAAAGCCGCTGGTTCTGACAAAGCCACGGCCCGAACTTCTGGGCCATGGGCAGCTCCACCGTCATGCGTCGCAACACGCGTCCGCGAACCTCCTGCAGACCTCGGCGGTGAGGTGTCGGCATACGATTTGGGATTTGAGACCATTCCTTGCTTTCCTCAAATGCAGGATTGCAGGTGTGACGGTGATGCGCCCTCCGGCGATGTCAGGTTTTTTGCTCTGTCTTGCGCCGTCCTGCTTCCCTCACTGCCCCCGGGCACGGGGGGAAAGCGCCGGCGCACGGCGTGAGGAACCTGCCTCGGCGACTCGGCGAGGGTGAGCCTAAAGCGAACCCGCTGTCCGACAGTGTCAAGGCGCGCCAAGGGCGAGGCCTGGCCAGCTGATCCTGGATGCCCTGGCTCAGTTGCCAAAGGCCCGGCTGACCACCTAGGCGCGAAGGAGAAAGAGAGATCAACCCTCCGAACCCTGAAAACCAAGGAGGAACAACGCCTGTGCCAGTTTTACAATAGCCGTGTACATGTTGGAATGGAGTAGCCGTGTCCTGTCTTGAAGCGCAATGCCTCAAGCCGAATCTATCTAACATTACATACATGCGCATAAAGGTACGCTCCTACACACGTACCTACACAATGTGGATCCATCCCCTGAACCCTTACCCAAAAACCCTGAAGCGCTTCAGACCCAAATCCTTCACAGTAACCCAGGGTTCAGCCGAACCCTGCACCCTAAACTCCCTAAAACCTAAACCCGAAACCCTAAACCCTAGACCCTGAACCCCGGTGCCAGGAAGCCCGGCGCGAGGCAACTGGCTGAGGCAGCTCCAAAGCCTTGCCGCAACAGGACCAGCACTACCAGCGGGTTGCAAGGCTCCAACAGCAACGCATTGTTGGACTGGACTCCCATCCCACTGTCATCCCACGCTCCAGTTTTGTGACGGTTGTGCGCTGCACAGGGAACGCCCGAAAAGCAGTCCGTGTCTGGCACACTTCGTCAAGCAGCAAGAGTGTACTCTCCACTAAGAAGTCTAGAGGTGTCAAGTAGCTGCTAAGCTCCGAACATCACAACCCAATCCAGACCCAACCCTGGCGGTCGGCACCATGGTGCCCTGCTGGTGCCTTTCGGCTCACAGCACCAGTCCAGACCGTTCCTGTCTTCCTTCAGAAGTAGGGGAAAAACGGTCGGTGCAAACTGATTCAAAAAGGCGTCCATCCGTCGTTACACGCGGAGGCGAGTGCTCCTATATGTATCGTACCTGCTGAATAGTATCAGCAGAGCTCCCCTTCGGAGGTGTCCTGGTAGATTTCGCTTGCTGGCGAGCCAGCGGAATGCCGAATTAGTTCAGAAATCTCGCGAAAGTTCAACCCTGGAGCCGGCCTAAGCTCGGCCCTATCAACCCTCGCCACATTCAGAGAACCACCGTTACCTTCGCCTCCTTCGCCTTGTCAGGCTCAGAGTGTCCCTGAGTGGCGACTGGGATCTTTCGGGCCTCTGGCTCCGGCCTCGCGAGATCAAGTAGGCATAGCCTCCACTATAGAAGTAATAATCATAAGACCAATTATGACACAACGTAAGATTTTTCCTGTAGTACCGTCATATACAGTGTGTATATATACATGTATATATACATGTATATATACATGTGTATATATATATATATATATATATATATATATATTTATATATATATATATATTTATATATATTTATATTTATTTATTTATTTATATATATATATATATATATATATAGATAAATAGATAGGTATTGATACGAGTATAGAATACTTCGGGTACACGACGAGGTCTCAGGGCCCCTCTTCGGATCTCAGGAACCGGGAACTCTGCCACAAGTACCGGGTACCGACTCGGTGGCCTTATGTTGGGTCGGCTGAAAGTCAGGAGCACGTTGAAGCGGCCAAATCGCGTCTGTGTGATCTGCATGTTGCCGGTGATGCGATGCACGTGAGGTGCGTTGAAAATGACGGGCATGTCCTGAACGTCACCACTGGATCAGGCTGAAGAAAGCCCGAAACGTTGCTAAGCTCTGGTCCTTAAGTCCGTGAACCCTCGTGACCCTATAATATATGAACCTCTAAACCCCAAAGCCTGCATTAGACCGCTCCCGGCTTACCCCGACCTGGTAGCTGAGAACTCTCATCGGAGGATCCTCCCCGCGTTTTGCAAACAGCTCGGCCTCTTCGGAGGGTGTTGATGGCTCACGGCCAGCAAGAGTAGGGCTGCTAAGGGCTCTCGGGTTTATAAGCGTAGGAGGATTTAGGATTGAAGGTTGGGGGGAATTAGTATGATTTAGGATTGGAAGTTGGAGGGCTTACCGGCTTCGCAGCGCTTTATAGCCCTCAGCCGAGCAAGGGTCCAGGCAAACGCTGCTCTCGTTTCGCAAAGGCTGCACCTCTTTGCGGAGCTGATTTAGCAGCATTGTCCTGGGCTTTTGGCTCATGCCATACATATTCGTCGGCATCGCCTGCTGCGCTTCCCAAATCGAAAACGATTTCTGAAGATGCTCGAGCGTCATGTGCGGAGAAGGAAAAAGATCAGTGCAGGCCGTGCCAGCTCTGGCCATCAGTGGCTGAGACGCAGATTGCACTACCATACCTTGCAGGGAGCTTAGCTGCTGAAGAGCTCGAGTTTTAAGGGCACAGGGTGGAGTCTAGTCTAGAGTCTAGCTGGTAGCTGGTAGAGGAGTCCCACCTTCCGTGTCAATGTCAAGGTAGGCCTTCGGATGGCAGTCAGTCTCCGAGTCACCGGCAGAGCCTGGCCAAGGCAATGGACAGAACGGGACGCATCTCAGGCAACACCTGATTCCGTCAGCTGCGAAGTCCTTACGGCGCTATGGAGCTGTTCCGCCTGAAAAATCCTCTCACTGCGATAGGAAGCGTACAAGATGCGGAAGCTGAGCAGGGGGACGACGACGATGAGGAGGAGCACGACGATGATAATACTCGATGATGTGGATGACGACGCTGGCAATGGTGATGATTCAGTGATATGCAGATGCTGGTGTTATTCATGAAGGGTTCCCTGTAACGTAGCAAGTTGCATCCAGCTGCATAGCAACTGTACTTGGCCATATGCTTGCACAACTTCTGACCAGCTTTCTTGGACGCCACTATTTGCATTGAAGCAGGCATGTCCGAGTAGACAAGGCATCCTCCCCTCGCGCTGTCCCAGTCCCAACATCCTCGACAGCCTTCGTCGCCTCTTATCCCCCATACACCCAAAACTTGCCGCCCCCCCCCCCCCCCCACCCGCCCGGCGCAAGTCTATGCATTGGCATCCGAAGCTGTACCTGCTTATCGGATACCCAAGCAAGCTCCAAAAAACAAGTTTCAGACCCGAAGCCCCCAAAATCGCAAAGCCCAAACTAAACCCTGCAAACCCTAACCCGTGGCCCTAGCTTGCTTCTCAAACGAATGCATACCGTTTTTTATATACCCGTAGAGTAACCCCTTGAAGTACTTTTCTAGTAACCCCCTAAAAGCCCTAAACCCTAAACCTTAAACAATAAAACCAACCAACCTAAACCCAAGATCCCCAAAAAGCCAGTTCCTCAAACCCCGACGTGCTACTTGGGCCGAGGGGCTCCGAGGGCTGAGCTGGACCGGGCTAGACATCACAGAGTCCTGTTTAGGATTAGGACCAGGGTTTAGGTTTAGGATTAGGATTAGGGTTTAGGGTTTAGGATTAGGGTTTAGGATTGAGTGACTTCGGTTGAGGGCGTCTAGGGTTTAGTGATAAGGGTTTAGGACTGTAGGGTTAAGGGTTCTGGGTTCAGTGTTGTGGCTGTGTAAAGTTAGGGATTTTTGGGTGATGTAGGGTTTGGGGCTTAGGGTTGCATGGAGGTTTACGGGGAGCCCACGGGCAAGCGGAGAAAAGTCTTCAGTTTCAACTCAAACCGCACGGATTTGGCCCTTTATTCAGCATCACCTCTTTGCCTGAGGGGGCGATGAAGCTGGGAGGGAGCGTTTCCGCAGGAGGAACGACAAGCAGATCAACACTTACACCAGCTCGGTCACTCGCTTACTCGCGCAAAAACTGATGACGACGGCAATGATGCGGAGGGGGAGAGACATCGCCAGCATCGTCATCAGCTGCAGCCTCGTCAACTACTTCATCATTATCATCATCGTTGCTGCTGTGCACAGTTCTGATACTGGCATGCATGACATGCTATCTGTCTTCCTGGCCCTCGGTGAAGGCGTCTACTGCATTGGGCCCGGCCAAAGATTTGATGTCGGTGAAGTCACGGATACCAAGCAGATGGTAGGACTTTCCATCCAGCTTCGAATACTTCACCTGGAAAACTTCGGCACAAAGCTTGCTGGAGCAGCTGTCCACCAGACGTGTGTGAAAGGCGTGCGCTGTGATCTCCTGCGTCGAGAAAGCAGACCGGTTGCTGCTGGCACCCAAAATTTCGATGGCTCTGCCTGCATCCACAGGTTGCATGAAGTCAGTAAAGCACTTTGCCTTCAGGGTCGTGCCCGGTCGATCGTGGAGAAGCATCGCAGACAACTCCGGCGAATGATCCGTGAACCTCAACTCACTGTCCAGCTCGACCACTGCATCACAGGTCAGCCGAAGCAGTGACGAGGCAGCGCTCAGCTGCGAGGACAGGTTGTTGGTGCCTGCGATCAGCTCTGCTTTCATTCTCATCGATGCCTGGCATGCTTGTAGAGTAATCCCTATAGCCCCTGAAGCCGTACAGGTGCCAGGACAGCTACCAGAATGGAGGCATAGGCATAATTAACTAGCTATTCATAGGCATCCAAAACCAAGGTGCTAGGAAGATGAAGCTGAAGGCCAAGGTGGAAACGGTCGCATACATGTCCACACGGACCAAGAGGGTGGGATCGCGAGTGCTCAGGCCAAGACTGTCGACGACCTCGAAATGATCGAAGCGTCTACGCAGAGCTGTCAGCGCCAGGAAGGAAGCGTCCACGAACAGGACCGTGAGGCCACAAGAAGCCAGTGGGATGGACGGCAAGCGGATGAGGATAAAAATCACGAACCAGCTCATGAAGAGGTCCTGGGGCAAACAGTGCGAAGGAAGGAGTGCGACGAGTGGAATGGCATTGAAAGCAATGTAGAGGACGTCGGTTGTAGAAGGTCGGAGGATGGACGGAAAAACCATACAAGCTAGCCCGAGAAGACCAGACACCAAAACGTTCCAGAGCTGTGGAATTGACACCCAGAAAGGCTGCTCCATGAGCGCAGTCGCCTGTCCCAGAATAAGCCCAAAAAGCGCCACAACCGTCAGATAGTGCGTGACTCCCCGGGCAATCCGCATGTGAAGGTAGGTGGACTCCTTCACCAGTGCCTCCTCCCTCCCTGAGCACAGGGGAAGCAGCAGATATTTCAGAAAGCTGAGGCGGCTCCTCAGCCACTCTTTCACTGCCTTCTTCCCAGAAAGCCCGAGCAACGTCAACTTCGTAAACAAGGCCAGTTCGAACACGATCGCAGCTGCCACGAAAGACGCTTCATGCCAGTCTTCAAGCACCATGGCAGCACGACTATAGGCGTGCTTCTACTTGAGTATCGGCCGTAGATAGCTGTAGCCTGATGAGCAGCCGCCAATTAAGCTAGGCCCCTGGAAGATTTTTTCCCTGGCATTTCCTTCTTGCTATGCTCTTAAATTTGTTGAACGGCTTGATCTTGCGGGCCTCCGGCCCGCTATACCCTTGCTACCTGGGCAGCGGAAGGCTGGGCCTCTGATCCCTGTCGGGCAAATGACCGCGAAACGAGGGAGATCAGAGCCACGATGAAGTCTCGTTATCTGAGCTTCGCTTTCGCTGTTGTCGCTAGAGTACCTGAT
The DNA here is from genome assembly GCA_905221615.1 of Symbiodinium sp. CCMP2592. Lineage (NCBI taxonomy): Eukaryota > Dinophyceae > Suessiales > Symbiodiniaceae > Symbiodinium > Symbiodinium sp. CCMP2592. Next base: position 35,052 of record CAJNDT010000742.1, on the reverse strand, counting down.
ACTCTGCTACAATGCTGCAACTTACCTTTGGTTAGTGGGGAAGGGAAGAATGGTAGTAATAGTAGGTATAATTGTACCCCATTCCTCCATTCCCTACTAACCAAATGGTAAGGCAAAGCCTCGTCAATGATGTGGCAGATCGGCCCCACAGCCCACAGTGACTGGGAGCCGCCGCATTGCTCCGGCCGCCTTGGTCCACTGGGGGGAGTTGCATGAGACTTGTCTTGAGGAAGATTTGTTGGGATGTTGGACCTTCTTACCTTTGGTTAGTAGGGAATGGAGGAATGGGGTACAACTATAACTACCACTACTACCATGCTTCCATTCCTACTAACCAAAGGTAAGCCTTGGGAGATAGCTTCGATGACAGCTGCTATGCTTAATTGCCGAGCTCCCGGCCGATGTTCGGAGATGTGGATGAAGCCAACTGGCAGAGAGGAGCCGGAACATCTTGTAAGCCTCTACTACACTATACTCCACCATGTTACGCTATCCCATCTGAGAGTGTGCTGCACTGTGCTATGCTATGCTTTTTTTCTGTGGTTTACCTTGACCATGTGTGTGCCCGGCTTCGTCTAAGCCGACTTGGGCAGGCGAACATCCACCGACAAGATCCGTTGTCATCCCCGGCGTCCCCGGCAAGATCGCGCAGCGCATCGGTTCCTTCTTCCTCTTGTTTTCACGGCCTGTATATATGATATGCATGCTGTGTTGCTAATACAAGGACTATACGATATGCTGTTTTCTATGGCCATTATTTCAATACTGCCATGTTCGACTTTATCACTGCCACTGTACATCGCCATCTATTATCACCATTGTTTATCACAGACGATTAGTCATCGTCCCTAAACCCTAAACCCTACAATAAACCCTCACAGCATAGTCTATTATTATTGTCATTATTATACAAGTATATCTACTATGAATTACTATCAGTATGATTTTGAATCATCGTCACTACTCTCCACCCTACACCGGTCTCCGAGCGCCACTTCATCGGAGCGCCTATGCACGCGGAAGGCAAGCTCTCTTCCGCCGGCGCATCCGGCCAGGACCCTTCGAGCCTGGCTCTCATCGGACGATCCCAGGAATGTAAGGTAGCAGTATATATCATAGTAACATAGAATATTGTATTATAGTAATCATAATAAAATTCTGCTATATTATATGATATTATACTGTACTATGCTACTGTTATTATGTTATACTGCTTTATATCATGATTGATATGGTGTACTGATGTAATATCACATCAAACCATATACTGCTATTTTAAGTTCAGATGATATCATATAACTGTATAGCATGAGGAGTATGAGAAAGTAGGATACCTGGTGCTTCTATTGTAATTCCAAAAAGATCAGCCAAGATACAGCCTAGTCTAGCAGCATGTGGGTCTGGGGCTGACAGTGGGCAGTATAGGAATAACCAGAACAAGAAGAGTGACACACACACACACACAGACACACACACACACACACAGACACACACACACACACACACACATACACACACACACACACATACACATCTTTAGGACGACACCGGGCCGTCCATCCACGACCATCGAAATTGCCACCTTCGAACCCATTCGTCGCCCAGCGCCGCAAGGGGCCGCCCGCCGACATGCAAAGCGTACCTGCTGAGGACTGTGAATCAACTGGCCGCAGATTGGGAAGGAGCTGAAGCCATCCGGAATCTGAGACGACCATGATCTTTGCTGTTGCTACGATCGTTGTTCCCATGATTGCTGCTACCACTGCTACGATTTCGTTTCATTACATATATATATATATATATGGTGCAATACTGATACCAAAGTTTTCTGCCTGTTGAGGCTTATTGGATCACTGGACTGCAGCAGGTGTCAGGAGTCAGGTGATCTCTCGGGTGTATCTCGTTCGGCCGAGCCACCAACCAGCGGGTATGCGCCAGCTGCGGTTTTCGACTTGCTTCCTGCCGGTAATCATGGCCTCAGCTCGCCGGCAATAAAGAACTGAGAAGTGCTCGGGAAATTATCTCAGATCCAACGGGACCTTGTTCCTGAACTCTTCTGCTTCTGCACCTCTGTCTCCAACCCTCCCCCAGCACCCGCCACCACCCAGCAAGGCAAAACCCCCCAAACGCAAAAGAAGTAACTCAGCCCCGAGCCCGGCCCTGCTGGGAGCCTTGCACCGTCAGCGCCCGCTGCACCGACGGTGGAGGACGGAGGCCTCCATGCAGTTTAGAGGAAAATAGAGAGGCCTTACTGATTGGAATAGGGTTTTGGGGCCCACTATACTCTAATATTACTAATATGGGTCATTCTTATTTCCCCTATAGTACGGGATGCTGCAGGACTTTTGTTAACCTTCCCATCCTGGTCTTTTGCTTTGGTCACTCCGGCTGCGACATTAGTTTCCTTCGAACCTCATCCATGTCACGTCGTAGCTGACTGAGTACTGTTTTCCGCTAGGGCTAGGGCAGCAGCGGACAGGGCTTCGGAGGCATCTACTCGAGGAAGCTCCGGTTCGTCGACAAAGGCGCAGCTGCCCTTCTGATCTGTGGCCAGATCCTTTGCAGCTTCGCCTCTTACCACCCAACGTCCAGCGATGGATTTCAAAAGGAAGAGCTGCGGAATCTGTTCCGGTATAAAGGAAAAGGTGTACTCGAGCCTGTGTTTGTAAGCCTCTGCTCGCCGCTGCGTGTGGAAGCCTGCTCTTAGGCCTTGGTTCTGGGCAGCGCTTCTCGTCCGCGTCACGCAGCAGGCTCCACGGCCCTAGATTGCTTTGCTGGCGGAAGCTCACATAAGAAGCTTAGGCGTGTTCTTCCGTTTTCGAAGCTTCGCAGGAAGCTGAAACTGGGAGCCTTCCATGGCCATCGTGATGATTGTGTGACGTTCCGCCAAAGCTTCTTCAAACGAGACAGCCGCCGAGACTCCAACTTCCGATCTTCTGGTTACTCTCACAATCTGACAAAGATAGGCACGGCTGCGCTTTGATCTCTCTGAGCCAGTTCTTGAAGGATGCGTTGCCCTTCTTTTTCAGGGGACGCCCTTTGTCATCATGCCACGTGGGAGCGCAAGTTTGCGTCCAGAATCTGGAGTCACGCTGCAGATCACTGAGACCAGCAGAGGTGGCAGGTGTCTCGAAAACTGAGCTTCCATTCTTCCCCTCTGAGCGTTCACTCTCTTTCGCGCTCCGAGTAGCCAGGGAGGCTCGCGTGCAGAACTCAAAGATGAACAGGCGAGTGTTCTTTCGGGCGCGCGAGACGTCGAAAGAAGCTGAACTCGGAGCTCTCCACGTCCACTTTTTAAGCCTGCCAGCCGGCTCTTGAAAGTCAAGGGATGAGCTTAGTACCCCCGTTCCCTCTCCCTCGGTCTCGTTTGCACAGCAAGCCATGGAGCTTCGACCGTCGGAATCGGAAGCTTCGCCAAACCCCCATTCCTTGAAGTCCCTCGGGCTGCAAGCGGGGCTTGACGATCATCCGGCTCGCCAGGCCCGGCCGATGACAGCAACCTCCGTGATGGCCCTTCAAGGTCCAAGTCGGCATGCCCGTGATGAAGCTTGCCCTTCTTGCCCTTGGCCTGGGGTCGAGTCCGAGTCCTTGTGGCTCTGGACGGCAGCTTCTGCATGGCGTGCAGCGCTCGTCTTGTACGACTCTCACGGAGACTACTAAACAAGTGAAACTATGCCGACTGAAAGTGGCTCGCAGATGCCACTGCACGAAAAAGGCTCGCAACGCCCTTTCTTTTCCTGCCGCAGCTGCTAGCTCGGTCTCGAGCCCCGTGCCCTTCGGAACACACATTAAAAGCTCACATGTTGCTCGCTCTCTCTGGTGCTCGCACCGGTCATACTCCTGAGCTTTTCAAATGTGAGGTCCTCAGGGTCAGGTAGCTCTGCTACGTCGTCCCATGGAAAGTTGCCTTGCCTCGCAAGGTCCTGTACGGCAGCTACGAAAGACTGCTCTACCTCGCGGATGCGCTTTTCTTGCTCTCGTTTTGAGAGCTTCCGGCCCGCAGTAAACTCCGGATCGTAAACGAGCCGCCATCGCTGCTGATCACCGAGCAGCCTAAGGAGGATGCCACGGGCCTTGGCCTTCGTGAGTCCATCCGCCAATTGCTCAGTCCCCGCCACCCAACGCATGTGGGTCCCTGCAGAAACCGCCTGCTTGACCGAGATCGTCAGCTCGTAGCCGGCCCTGCTGCTGCGAAGACCATGGAGGGAAGAGCAGTTCTTGGTCATGGCATCGAAGATGCCCTTGCTGTCCATGACGATGGCACCCGTCGTCATCTTGCGCACCATGCTTGCTTGTTCGCCCCGCACTGGTGGAAAGCCATGTGCTTCCAGCCATGCACAACGAACGAGGTAGTTGATGTCCTCGCCGATCGTGATGGCCTGAACTTCCGAGCCGTTAGAGCCCAACACCTCTCGAGGTGCTTTCGAGGATTTCCACGAAACCAGATTCATAGCCACAGCCTGGCCATCAAGAATGGCCTTTGGAGCGAGGCAGGTCAGAATGCCGATCGTGCTCCCCTTGTTGCAGCGATTGTTTTGAGCTGCGTCTGCCCACGTGACGGCGATGAGCTGTTGCCACGGAAGCCCAAACGGGTGAAAGATGAGGGTCTGCTCGGCATTCCTCTTCATCTCTCTCACCAGTTTGTTCACTCGAAGGATCGTGTCCACCGTGGCCGTGGGAACTTCGCTGAGCAGCAAACCGGCCTCAGCAAGGTACTGTGGAGACACCTGATGAGCTCGCCATGAAATTGTTCCCAAGGCGCCGCGAATCTCACTGACCTCAGAGGGAGTCGCTCGAGACTTGACCTGCTTGGCTCGCTCGCTGCTGAGTGGAATTTCCTCCACCCATTTATCCGCATAGGACTTCTGGTCGAGGAAGATCGTGCCGTCCTCCTTCTGAGTCAAGTTTGCACCGGCGAACTCGAAGTTTCGCTGGTCCCATTTGCCCCACTCGAAAGAGGAAAGGAGCTCGGCCTTGGCGCGCTCGAAGTCTTGATCTCCGCTCTTGCCACCGAGAAGAAAATCGTCAACGTGAAAAACTGCCACGCCAACGAGCTGCTTGTCCTTGTTGAGGAGGATAAAGAAGCAGCGATCAAACTCCAGTTGAGTCCAACCGGAGGCTTTCAGAGTGGCGGTGACCGTGTCATACCAAGACTTTGGAGCACTGCACAAACCGTAGAAGGCTCGGGTAAGCTTCAGGATGGTTGTGTCCTGAGAGCCATCTGCCCCAAACGCTGCTGCAAGCTCAGCTGGCGCATAGACGAACAAGTCCTCCTTTTCCATGTCCTGCAGCGACTGCAGGAAGGCGCTGGAAACATCAGCACTTTCGAGGAGCCAGGAGTTGTTCGCGACGATGCTCAGAATGAGGAGCTTGCCTAGCTTGCTCAGCGTCGGGGAACTCACCTGGGACTCAACCAGATTCGGAGCTTGATAGCCGAGAACGACAAGTCGTGCCTTGGACCGTCCATCTGATTTGAACGTCAAGACCCATCGCATTTTCATGACTCGACGGATGTCAAGCCGTTCTTTCTCGGAGGAGGCAAGGGAGCGCACGGCACAGTTGCGAATGACGTTGGAGATCTCCTTCGCCATCGCGCCGTCGAACTCCTTCTTTTGATCCAGTGTCAAACTGGACCAACTGACTTCGCGTCCTTTGTCCATCATTTTCTTTGACAGCCACGCTTCAGCATGCCTTGGCTTGTCCACGGGACGCTTGAAGTCGCACGCCTCAATCGGCACTTCGAACATGTAACCCATGTCCTCCGGAGCCTCTGGACTCTTGCGCTTGCGTGGGTGTCCTGAGACCTCATCGTCAGGGATCAACTCGGAACCAGAGCTTTCGGACTGGACTGAAGTGTCATCGCCAGAGTCCTCGACTGGAACGGAAGTGGCTGTCCTGCGGTCGTACACAAATTTATTGCCACCAGCGTCTACGTGGGGAAGACGATGACCCCCGGGAAGTGCACAACCTGGAACTGGACACTGACCTGAACCGCTATCACCAGCCACAGGACCTCTGGGCGTCCCGGGAGTGGGAGTACCAGGCACCAGTGCTCCAGGCACGTCTTCACTAAAAGGACCCCCAGGAGATTCCCGCTGAGATCGAGGTACAGCAGGAGGATCTAAAACATCACCGCTAGAGCCTGCTCGAGGTCCGCCTGGAACTCTTTGTTGCGAAGCTGACCCAGATTGGTCCTCTGGGACCCCCTGTGGAGATTCCCGTTGAGATCGAGGTACAGCAGGATGATCGGCTGCACCTTTCTTTCGCTTCGCCGATGGATGATCGTCTTTGATCCGGAAACGAGTTTCACCAGTCCATCTGTCCAACATGCAACGGGCAGGGTTCTCATGCGTCTTGAAATTATCCTCAATGACCTGCTCGTTGTCGCCGCTTCTGACGATCGTCCGACGATCACCGGTGAGGCTCTCCTCCGGGATCGGTATGTTCTTTGTTTTCCCAGGAACAAGCATCGTTAGCCTTGGAGCCACATGGAAGCGAACTAGCCAATCATCTTGAACTTCCCAGTAGTCTTCACCAGCGCGGCGAGGTCGGGGAACCACACGAACTTCGGCTTGAACTGGATCCTCTTCAAGGCTTCCCGTGGAGGCTGTGCCCCACTGATATCCTCATACTGCTTGCCACGAAATCCACGAAGGAGGTTCTCAACCGTCACGGGCATTCGGTACACAGCTGCTCCATTCGTGATGGCAACGGCCTCCTCCGGACGTGTACACTTCCGCAGCTGATTTGCCTTGGCCCTGATGATGGCAGCTCCGGATGCCAGCCAGTAGGTTGAGCCTTCCCGCAGTAAAACACGAACTGGACCATTCCATCCACCGCGACCGCCGGAGCGCTTCTCGCGCCACATCATAACGAGGGAACCCACATCGAAAGATTGTGGTGGTCGAGAGGTCGTGTTATTCAATTTTGACATCTGATCGGCGGCCTGTGCCCGACGGTAGGCAACTCCGGCCTTCTCCCGGAACTTGAGGACCTCGGCGAAAGCTTTCCGGGGATTGATGCCCTCCGGAACCTGATCACCAGGAATGGCCCCTCGAATCCACTGAAAAGGACTGTAGCCGGAGTGGGCCTGGATCGTGTTGTTATGAGAGTGGCAAGCATAATGAAACATGGTGGCTACTGACAAGCCCACATCCTCTTTCATCATGCGATCGACGGTTGCTTTCAATCGCCCGATCAGCTGCTCCTCGTGACTCATGAGCCAGTGACACTCAGGTGGCGCAATCAGAAGTCCCATGCCACTTCGGCCGCAGAACTCCCGCATCTCCTCCGACACATAGTACAAGGCGGAGTCTGCCATCAGCCACCGAGGAGCAGGATGGTGCATCATCCAGTCACGAGTGAACATCCGGATGATGTCGGTGGTCGTGGGCTCCCAGGCTTCCTCGTAGATCTTCATCACCGACACCGTGCATGCCCTCGAAGCCCGATCCACCCACAGGCATCCCTTCAACTTCTTCGTCGCCCCGGCTTCATTCTTGAAGGTGTACTCAAACACATCGGTGCCCACGATCTCGTAGAGCTGAGGCGGTGCCGAAGTCGATGCCGGAGGGCTCGGCAATGGCTTTGAGGATTCGATGCATGCAGGACATTGAAGTCCCTTAAACTTAGCCAATTCCACAGCCCAGGGAGGAGCACCACGACGTTGAACTAGCTTCGCCAAATTTGAGAAGCTTGAGTGTCCCGATGCTCTGTGGAGCCGCATCATCATCTGACGTACCTCTTCCAGCTTCTTCCCGGTCGGCGGTTCCTCCGGAAGTTTGTTCCTTGATAAGGCCAAAACACTGTCCACAGGGTCCGGAGGTCGGCCTGGACGCTGAAACCATTTCTGCTCCAGCATTGTGGTCTCCAGGTCGTCTGCCAGGGAACGAACACCATATCTCGCCTGGAGGCTCCATATCACCGAAGAGGCCATCCGCTTCTCCAGGGCGCGAGGATACCAACAAGGATCAGAACACCATTGGCATCCACCGTGGTCGTCCACATGCTCTTTGTGTCCGGGGCATCCTCGTTGTAGCCCAGCCTTGACACCCTCACATGTGGTCATGATCCGCCAAGTTCGGCGAAGAGGAAGGTTGCCGCATTTGAGGCCGTAGGCGCATCCCTGGACAAAGAAGTCATAGACGACCATCTCGTTCTCCACGGCCAGGTCCTTCAAGTACTCTGCCTCGCCCCAGCAGCTCTTCAACTTTGCAGGAAGCTCAAGAACGAAGTCCTTCCGTTGTTGAAGATGTCGAGCCACACACCCAAGAGACTCTCGAAGGAGTGCTCGCTCACGTCGGGTGGCCCTTTCATGATTCACCTGCTGCTTGGGAGACACCTGAGACCGTGGAAGGGTGCTCTGAAGAGTCGCCCGTAGAGGAAGGGAGACCCACATGATCCGAACCTCCTGGTCCCCGATCCGGTCCTTCGACTTGACGAACTCTTCTGGAAGAATACGTCGGGACTCATAGCCCAAGTCCTTCACCGCAGCGCACAGAGAGGGAGGACCACCAACCTGAAGAAAGTCCGTTGGCGATCCGACTGCCGCCGTCAAGGAGGCAGCCTCCTGAAGTATTCCGGAAACCAAAAGAAAACTGCTTGCAACCAAAGACTTCCGCGTCTTTGAATTTATAGACCGCTGGCTATTGGAAGATCCAACGGAACCCGCCTCATATGCTTTGTTGCACCGGGAGCCACGAACTTTTCCTCCGTCACGGTGTCCTCCTTGGCCATTCGGAGGGTCTGGAGGAGGAACTGTGGTGCTGACATCCTCGTCAGCTCCACCAAGACTCTCCCAGGTGCGCTTCACTCTATCTTTCAAAGCTCCGAGTCGTGCCCAGAGCGCCGAGGAGCGGGTAGTCCTCGATCCTTGTGACTGGCCTCGGCGGGATTCTTCACTGCAATCTCCTCGAACTCCTCGATCGGACTGTCCAAGTCGCCTTCTTGTTCCATCAAACCACGGAGGTTGATCTCGTCCAGGAGGGCTTCCTTCTGCTTCTCGAGGCGTTTCTCGAGAGCCAGGATCTCTTGCAAATTGTCCTGCACCTCCTGATCCTCCAGGTCGATCGGAGCTCGTTCCTCGCTCCCGGCCGAGGTAAGTGGGGCTGCCCTTGCCCTCATCAGACTCCTCTTTGGAGTCGCCTTCGCCAGCGCCTCGTTGTCTGCGCACCCTGAACTCTTCCGTGCCGCGCATGTCGGAGCCGATCGTTGAGAAGGCGCCGTGGGTGTTGTTGGGCGGAATCGTGTCGTCGTGGAAGGTCTCGGCTCTGGATCCGTAGTGTGCTTCACCATCTTCTCCGACAGAACCACCGATCGGCCTTCCTGGCGCATGCGACCCGCTATCTCCATACAACGGTCCACGATCAACTTCTCGGTGACCTGTTGGGCCTCCATCTCCATGCGGATCTGGCTGATCGCTGTCGCCAGGACATCGCGAGATGGGCCGGCTGACCGGCGTGTCCCCTTGGCCTTGCCCTTGGTCCAATAACGAACTCGAAGCCCGCACCGAGGGCACGTTTCCCAACGCGCATGCTGGTTGGACCTCAGAGGTCCTTCTTTGTGTTGGCCCATGCATGGCCAACCGTCCCATCGGGGATCGTCCTCCGGCGAGGGTAGGAGCTCGAAGTTGTCGCTCATGGTGCCGCTCGTGAAGCTGGTCTATCTTGAGCCTGAGAGATCGGAGACGGTCATGGATGTGGTTTCCGTCCCGTGGCATGCTCTCTTCTCGAAACAAAGGAAATGCGAAAGCGCACCGAACTTCACTTTCGTGTTGATGACACATGGTTGGACATGTCTGTGATGACACTCGGCAGCATCCGCAACTCTCTGGCTGACAACACTCCTTTTCCCTCACATTTGAGATCAACTGCAGAGCCGTCCCAACATTCGGTGAGGCGTCATCCTCGTCCGTTCCGGGAAGATGTTTCCCGGTTCCGCGTCGGCACTCATCAGAGAACCCAGGCGTCATCATTGTTCTCATCACCATTCGATCGTCATCAGGAAGAACAATGCCCAGCTCGCTTTTCAGGTATTCCTGGACTGGTCCCAGAGGCGTGCTCCGAGATGCCAGGTCGACGACCATGTGGCCTCCCATGGTGGAGACCAAAGGAAGAAACGCGAGCTGTCCTCCTCGTCTAAGGAACATCAGGACCTCATCTCCGTAATTCACAATTGCTTTCAGCTGTCGAAGGGTTCGGCCTCCCAAGAGGAGAGGTGTGTCCAAGGAGCTCGGGTGATCCAAGGTGTAGACAGAGATCGTTCCAGGGGCCGGCGTGTACATGTCGATGCGGGAGAGGGCCTGAAGTGTCCGGCCATCTCCAAACCGAAAGGTCGGGCGATCACTCAGGCACACGTCGTACCGGCACCCAGAAGACTCCAAGAACTTCTCCATCGTCCTTATGCCACACGCTGACTCTGTCGCGCCAGTGTCCACAATCACCTGGCTTGGGCGCAAACGGCCGCCCAAAGTCTCAGAGCCGACCGACAGCACAAAGTTGTCGAGAACCCCGAGCACCGGCATGGACACAGTTCTCGGATTCTCGGGAACCACCGAAAGCAAGAAAGCATGTGCAAAGCCGGCATCCTGGAAGTACTCCTGGTAGTAGTCGTCCGAGGCGGTCTGGTAGTACTCGTCGCCAGCGTTCTGGTAGTACTCGCCGCCGGTGTCCTTTCCAGTGCCCTTCCATCCTTTGCCCTTGCCTTTGCGAGGTGGTCCCTTCTTGCCGAAACCTTTCTTGCCAGAGCCGCGGTCGCGGCACTCCCAGTAGCGGTGGCCAAAGCGACCACAAGCGGTACAGGGACCGCCCTTGCCAAAGCTTTTGGAGGGACCCTTGCCTCCAGAGCTCCCTTTTGGCCTGGCCCCGAACGCTCTCGGAGGAGCACTTCCCGAGGATCCCTTGCCTCCCAGAGGATAGTAGCCTCGAGCCTGGCGTGCCTTTGCCACAGCTTCTCTTGCTTGGGCCAGGGTCTTCTGTGCTTCGTCCGCAATGGCAAAGGCCTCGGCTTCGTCCTCCAGCAAGGCTTTCTCTTCTTCGGTAGGTGGCACGTCGGCTGGCCGATCATCGCCCGGGCCATTTGTATCGGCTGGGGCATAGTATGCCCAATCGTCGGGCAGCTGGTCGTCCGGCCAGCCAGACGGGTCCTCGTACCAAAAAGCATCCTCGGAGGCTTGTGGAGCATCCCAAGCCCAGTCGTCCCAGGAACCGCCAGTGTAGTAGCTGTCCTCTTCGCCATGCAACCACCAGGCGGAAGGGCGGTGTCTTCGGGACCCGAGGTCTGTCGTGACCCCCTCGTCGTACATGGCCCGAAGCGCCTGCCTGATCGACTGGAAGGTGGTGCTGTTGCCCGTTAGGGTAAGCACTTGCTGTCTTTCTGCAGGCTGAAGACCACATGCCTTCAGCAATCGATAGCCCCGAAGCTCGTCCTCGAAGAAGCCAAGGGATGAACTCGTCGCCTTCGTTGTCTTAGTCCTCGTAGATGATGTGGGAGAGGGCTCGGAAGCGGGCCGAGCACCCTTGGGCGACGGTGAGCTGGCTTCTTTCTCCTCCTCCTTTGGGTCCTCGTCCGGAGCCTCACGGTCGCTCTCGTAGCTTGCAGGGGCCGCATCCTCAGCAATGATGATCTTGGTGTCCTTGCCATTGAGGCCCCGGGCTCTAATGAGACTCTGCTGCAGTTCCACGAACAGCTCCTCTTCTCGCACAAGCAACTGAGGAATCGTCTCACCCTGCCTCTTGTGTAGCCCTGACCACCGTTCCAGACGTTGGAACGTGTCCGGCACAGGCAGCCTCTGGAGGGGGCTGCGCCTCAACACGTCTAGCAACTTGTCCAATCCATTTGACGTGCTGTAGACGGCCGGATCCAAGTTGCGCACCACTGATTTTGCAGAGCCCACCAAGCGGTGCCACACGCGTGGCGCCGCAAGTGGTTTCTCATTTGGCTTCAGAGAGTGCTGGTACCACCGGCATTCGGTGGCAAACCTTTCAAACGTTCCTGGGTCCCCGTTCCACGAGGGCACTTCGCTGTCCTTCCCGGCATGTGACATCAGTCGCCTCTCTGATGACCTTCCGGAGAATCGTGTAGAAGGTCTCGTGCGACTGGCCGCCGGATCTCCTTGAGGTAATGCCGAAGCTTGTAAAAGAGCAAGGCCAGAAGCCACCAATCAGGCACCTCTGCCTCGAAGAATTTCGGGCACGCAGCGCAGAGCGGAGTGGTCGGCAGCTCCCCGGATTCACCAGGTGAGCTCCGCTGCCATGAAAGTGGCTCGCAGATGCCACTGCACGAAAAAGGCTCGCAACGCCCTTTCTTTTCCTGCCGCAGCTGCTAGCTCGGTCTCGAGCCCCGTGCCCTTCGGAACACACATTAAAAGCTCACATGTTGCTCGCTCTCTCTGGTGCTCGCATCGACCAAAGCGGTTTAGGTTCGTGCTCATGAACTGGCTTCTGGCGGCTCCATGCCTGCTCCTGTCACGCCCCATGGGTTCTTCGGTTTCGCGAGGATTTGGGGCGTAGCGCTGCCAGGAGACCCCGGCCGAAGGACTTGCTGCTCGTGGCTGCTAGAACACGCTCTGGGTCGGGCACCTTCGGCCTCAACGTCCCGTTCCACTGCTAGAGCAGCGTCGAGTCTCTCACCTCGCCGGAGGCTTCGAGGCCACGAATTTCATGACGCTGTTCCCTTGCCGTTTCAGTACTTCGTGTGCATAAAGACTCCATTCAGACTGCAGTCCGAGTAAGCACCGCCGGGAAACTTAGAGACGAAATTACTTTGCAAGTTTTGCCCTTGATGTAAGTTTTGGGCTACAGAAGCTGCAGGCAAGCACCTGAGTCGGAGCTGCTGGGATCACGCGCCCTCCACCGGCGCACATTGCCCTCACCATGGGTTGACAACTTTCAGCTCTGTGCACAAAGCAGTCAAAGTGCGCACTCATCCCATATGGACCTCTTGCACTGCTATCCGTTTCTGCTTCTTCGGGCAATATTCTACGGGCCTTCATCAGCAGAGTTGCTTTTTGCTGGGGGGGTATCGATGCATTGATTGATTCCCAACAACGCAGAGTCGCACTCCAGATGTTTCGGCCTTCAGGGTTTCGTCCCCGTCTTGCCAGGCAGCTTGCCACCACTCTCCTAAGCAGGCCGGAGGCTTTCAAGCAATGAAGTTTCCTGAATCAAAGAACTCGGAGGTAGAACCCAAGAATCAGAAACTCTGCAAATGTCATGCGTCATGAAGTTCGGAATGAGGCTGCTTGCAAATTCTATAGTCTGGTTCATGATAAAGGCTACAAAAGTAGGTTATGGTAGTTTGAGGCCGGGTAATGAAGCCCAAGACGGTGCAAAGCCCTCAGGTGCGACTCCTCTGGCCAAAAGGCACAACGACGAAGCCCTTATCCAACACTGCAAGTAGTACGTAGCCGGAGTCCAGCAAGAACTCAAAACAACACGCCGAAACCCCTAAAACCCCAAGGCCCCCCACAGCTCCAGCTCCTGCTCCTGCGACTTCCAAACAAATGAAAAGGCGGTGGAGGCTCGGCCGTTCCAAGAGCCTCCTGGCCAAGCCTTGGGCGATTGCCACCACCAGGAGCTGGAAAATTCCTTAGGTGATTTTTGCGGTGTTTTTTTTACTGAGGGGGCTCTATTATGGGGCTACTACAAGGGCTACTCAGGAGAGTGCTTGGGAGGGTTCAGGGTGTTTTTGCTTCTTCCGTCTGCTCCTCAACAGCGGATGGTACGAGTGCATCCGACAATGTTGCGGACTTGGTACATCTCGATTTGTGTGCCATCCTATCACCCTGATCAAGATAGGCCTGGACCTTGCTTTCACTCCATCTCTGCATGTGGCAGACTCGCCTCTCCAGCAAAATTTTCAATCTACTCAAGGCCTGTCATCCAGTGAAAATTCGGATCTAGTGTTGTGGAACAGGGGCGAAGGATATCTCTCTGTACGTCACCAACCAAACGGAAAGCACAAGAATCAGTCGCACACGACGAGGGATGAACAAATCACAAAGTATCTCTGCTCGTACGAATATGTGTAATTAAGTAGCAACACGAAGATATAACTAGCAGTCACACATGCCAGCAACCTGCAGAATGACAACGCCATAACAGGACAAAACACTTGGAAAAAACACTTTCTCCTGATCGCTCAAGCCAACACGACCCGGCCGCAGCCACAAGTAGCAATCATGAGGCGTGACACGAAACTGGGGCTCAAATTCTAAGTGCGTTGTACACAACTAAACTGCACGAACAACCCACGAGCTCCGACAGGGTTCTGTGCAGCCGGGCGCGCTTCTCCAGACCCTGCCTGGTACCATCGAACTGTGGTAATGCTGCTTCGGCGTCTTGTGCAGGAATCACAACAGTATGGGCAAGGATGGCTGAGGGTATCGGAGACGGTCGGCGGCAACGTGGACATGGTGGCGTCGCATGCGTGAACCGGGCCTGGATGCGAGCCCCACGATCGGGCGCCATGCTCGGTGTCTGCCCGCATAACAGGTCACATCTACAGTGTGTTTTGTGGTGCACTGCATCTGCAGCGGGTTGGCTGCTTTGAAGGCTCTGGAGATGTTTGCTTCAATAGATGGTTTGGAACTGCCACAATCTCGACCTTGAGCCATGTCAGCGGCCGGCAATGCACGAGGTGACCACAGCCTGTGAGAAAGGCAGGAAGTACACAGAACTTTCAGCGAGTCGAGCTGCTGGCAGTGGGATCCTGGGACATGAGAGCCCAACTCGCCTGAGAATGTCCGGGCAAACCCTGCATCAGCGCAAAGCTGTAATCTGCACTCAACCTAAGCCAAGGGTGCGCACGCAGGCTCTGCCACAAGCCTCTGATTGCCTCAGCTGCGAGCTGTGGTCGGCTTACTCACCCTTCTTGGCTGCTCAGCTCTCAGAAAGTCTGCAAAAAATCACTTACATCCCTTGCTTGCGGGCTGCTCGTCGCTTCGAGAAGGACTTCGAGCGCCGCAGGGACCTCGAGGAGGTAGACAGCCTGCCTGGTCCACGCCCATTGAGATGCGGGAGCTTCTTGCAATTACGGTTTTGGGGGGATGATCCTTCTTTCTCGGAACTCCGATTCTATGGGGACGCATCTACAGAAAGAGGCGTGGTCACGAAACTTGCTGCACGAAGTGTGTTGGCTTTGTTGGAGACAACAATCAGCAAGCAAGACTACGCCGGCAAAACGGAAGCTGCGATAGACTGGTTGACTGAAGTTCACTTTGCCCCAAAACTCCAGCCCTTCGCAGTCCAGCACTCAAGACAAGAATACCACAGTTTTCTGTGCGTTGAATCATCTGCTAATCTCCGATCGTTTGCCACCCGCCCCTGCACGGTGGTCATGCGCCGCGGGCGCCACCAGTAATTGAATCCAAGCAGAGCATCATGTTGAAGCCGCACCCCAACTGACCCAAAACCCAAGACTTTCGCCGGGAAGGCGCGCGTGATGAAGGTATGAGTGTGGACGTGTGGAAGCGAATCGGAACTGGCTTCCAGCGTAGGTGTTGCATCGAGGGTTAAGCACGCCGCAAGACCCAGTTGCCACAGGTTTGCCCAACTAGACAGATTCTCTAACCTGCGGGGTCCACTTCATTGCAACCCTGAGCCCATACATCCAAATGCTCTAGGCCTCTAGGCTCGACCAAATCGCTGTTTGCTGGAGATCCCACATGAAAGGAACTCCCCCAAAACCGCTCGAAGTTTGCCGCCTTCATCTGAGTCAGCTTCCGGCGCTTCGGCTTCAGGCATTGGCTCGCGAAAGAAGGCCTTCCAGCCGAACCATGATACAAGTGCTCCAGGTTCGGGCTTTCCCTGTTCAGATTTATTACTTTGGTGGAGCAGTTTAAGCGACTACGCAACAGTGGCATCTGAAGCTCGACAAAGTCAGGACCAACGGCCAAGCTTACCCGAGTCAGAATCTGAGCTCTGTTCGCAATCATACACTTATGGCCTTATGGGTGTAACAGCTGCCAGCTTCGCATGTCGTTGCAAGAATGATGGGTCGAGGCCTCGATAATGTCGCGACAGGAGCTCTCCTTGCTCAGGAAGATGGCGATGGGCAGCGTGACGTTCCGGTACGCACCGTCGTCCTGTTGTGAATGCTACTGCAATACCTGTTCGCGTACGTCAGCATGATGATTGAAGATGAAGATGAGATGATGACGAGCGTTTGGACCTGTTGATGATGTTGTCCCTGATGCGGTGGTGATGTGTACCGCGATGGCCAAGTTGTCGAAATTGAAGCATCCCAGCTTCCTCTAAATCAATGTCATCACCCTCATGAACAGCAAGAGAATTGCAGAATAACCCTGTCAACATCATCGCCATGATCATCATCGTCGTCACCATGGCCGTCATCGTCATCATCATGATCACATCATGAACATCATCATTATGACCATCATCTTCCTCCCCACCATATCGGTGATGTTGATGAAAATGGGGTTTCGGAACTCATCCAAGCCGATTAGCCTTATCAGTCTAGCCTCGCAGGTAACTATCATACATCCCTGAAGTGCGCTGCGGGCCACCGAAAGATATTGAAAAAGAACATCCATCTAGGCATACTGTACAAGCGCGAACCTTGCGATCGCATATCTCGCATCGCTCTTAAATGCCATCCCACTATACAAGCTTCCACATCAAGATTTGCCGTAGAGAACATGCACGCTCGTGGCATCGCTGAAGTCGCAGCCTTCCAGCCAAGCTTGCTAAATTTATGAGATTCTTGCCCGGCTACATACTGGGTATCCTTGATTCATTAATTCTTCATTTTTTCTTCATTTCGGTCATCATTTATTCTTCGTTTGTTTCTTCGTTGGTTTCATCATTTTTGGCGGCAGCCTTCGTTTTTTCTCTCTAAAAATCTCTGCGCTTCCTAGGAAAGGATGGACCAAACGAAAGCAAAAATTATGAAAAAATGATGGAAAAAATGAAGATTCCTTGAAGCATTCCTAAAAACTGCACCCTGGGGCTCTGGGCCAAGAACCCCACCAGAAATCTTCATTGTTTCATCATTTTTTCTTCGTTTTGGTGGATTTTGCTTAGGATTCCTAGGAATTCCCTAGAATCCCTAGAAATCTCTACGCTTCCTAGGAAGGAATGGACCAAACGAAAGCCAAAATGAAGAAAACATAAAAAAAATAAAGAAAAAATAATGAAAAAATGAAGATTCCTTGAAGCATTCCTAAAAACTGCACCCTGGGGCTCTGGGCCAAGAACCCCACCAGAAATCCTCATTGTTTCATCATTTTTTCTTCGTTTTGGTGGATTTTGCTTAGGATTCCTAGGAATTCCCTAGAATCCCTAGAAATCTCTACGCTTCCTAGGAAGGGATGGACCAAACGAAGGCCAAAATGAAGAAAAAATGATGAAAAAAACATATTTTTTCTTCGTTTTGGTGGATTTTGCTTAGGATTCCTAGGAATTCCCTAGAATCCCTAGAAATCTCTACGCTTCCTAGGAAGGGATGGACCAAACGAAGGCCAAAATGAAGAAAAAATGATGGAAAAAATGAAGATTCCTTGAAGCATTCCTAAAAACTGCACCCTGGGGCTCTGGGCCAAGAACCCCACCAGAAATCTTTATTTTTTCATCATTTTTCTTCATTTTGGTGGATTTTGCTTAGGATTCCTAGGAATTCCCTAGAATCCCTAGAAATCTCTACGCTTCCTAGGAAGGGATGGACCAAACGAAGGCCAAAATGAAGAAAAAATGATGAAAAATGATGGAAAAAATTATGAAAAACAATGAAAAAATGAAGATTCCTTGAAGCATTTCTAAAAGGGCTCTGGGCCAAGAACCCCACCAGAAATCTTCATTGTTTCATCATTTTTTCTTCGTTTTGGTGGATTTTGCTTAGGATTCCTAGGAATTCCCTAGAATCCCTAGAAATCTCTACGCTTCCTAGGAAGGGATGGACCAAACGAAGGCCAAAATGAAGAAACAATGATGAAAAAATGATGGAAAAAATGAAGATTCCTTGAAGCATTCCTAAAAACTGCACCCTGGGGCTCTGGGCCAAGAACCCCACCAGAAATCTTCATTTTTTCATCATTTGTTCATCGTTTTGGTGGATTTTCCTTAGGATTCCTAGGAATTCCCTAGAATCCCTAGAAATCGATGGGCTTCCCAGGAAATCATGGACCAAACGAAGGCAGAAATGATGAAAAAATGATGACAAAAATGATGAAAAAATGAAGAATTAATTCTTTTTAACTTCCCAGCCTCTCCACACGAGATTCTCATAATGCTAAATAAGCGGCAAGGGATCACAAAATGAACGCACCGGCGTACGCCGCAGCCGATAGCTGCGGCTGTTTTTTTACAGCAGCAGCCATCGAGTGAAGGGTTATGTGCAGGTGAAGCCTGCGCGTGACCTTTTTCACATTGCGCAGCATTTATCGTGCCCAAAGCCCTGAGGAGCACTAGTTACGAAACGTCGGCACCGAGTAGTTTCATGGGCACGTGAAAAGTCAGCTGCATTCGTTGGCGTCGGTTTGAACATCCTACCGAGTTAGTAGTAGGACAGCATTGCACACCCTGTACAAGGCCGCTTCGAATACCAGATTTCGTTTGCCGACATTACCATCCTAACGAGCATGACCTCGGAAAGAACAACCTCGCGAATCTGGAAAGTTGGCACTGCCTATGATGCTTTTTCTACAAGTATTGCAGTTTTTGCAGCTAGTCTTGCGTTTCGAAACGTCTCCACGGCCCTTGACTAAACCTTGCACGCTTGGTTCCGAACAGGCCCGCTTCGGGGCATAGACAAAGAGGCTTCAGAAGTAGCTTCACGGGGCGAGGATCAATGAAAAGTCCAGACCTGCCGTCTGTCCCTCTGGTGACCTGATGGCTTGACCACCTGATACTCTAAGGCTGCAAGAGAAAAGCCTGACATGGTACCTGGTAGCTGCGAGGCTGAGAGAAGTCAGCTGAATCAGGGAAAGCCTTCAGAAAGAGTCATGGCACCCAGAGCTTTATGTCCAGCTAACCCTTTAGGCAGTCCTCGATCTCCACCCCACCAATCCTCCGGAGGCTGTCCTGGAAGGGACTCAGAAAGGGAGAGACTGTGAGGCTAGGAAAAAGCTACTAGCAATCTTGACTTGAGCCCGAAGCACTCTAACGGAAACTGACACCTGCTATTTCGCACCTCTTTGGAGAGAATCGCCGAGATGGACTGCAGGAGGTCGTCACAGCTTTCTCTGGCTTCCTAGAGGGGCGAATCTTTTTCGAGGGTCGCCGATCACACCACGTAGGCATGCCGCCTAAGAAACAGTCTTGCTCAAGGCGTGTTCTTCCCTTTTGGTTAGTAGGTAATGGAAGAATGGTAGTAATAGTAGTTATAATTGTACCCCATTCCTCCATTCCCTACTGTCCTGCACAGGCTCGACGCCGGAGGCCTCTGTCGGGAGTGGGATCTGGACCTTCGCCTCGTGCAGTCTGCGACGACTCGCACTGCCGCTACGAGGAATGCACCTGACAACTGTCCTTCCGGATGCCTCTCCGCCGTCTTCGCAACGTCATCGCAAGACCCTCAGCTACTTGGTGTTGAGGGGCCTCAACAATTTCCCACGGTAGGGTGATGAACTCCTCCTGGATTCCCCTGGGGTAGAGGTCCAGCGAGACGCCACCACAGACCTCTGGGACTCTAGGGCTTGAAGCTCACACCAACACCGCGAAGATTAGCAGATTCGCTTGGGCAAGACACACCAAACAGGCTGTGAGACGCGAAGGCAAAGGCTAAGCCTTTCTAAGCCGCTAAGCTGCGCATAGCTGTTCGTCTCCCTACATATGTCGACGCGGGCTTGCGGACAAGCCCTACGGTCAAGACCAAAAGAGTTAAGCGGAGCTGAGGTGATCCCAGCCCCGTGGGTTCCTGATACAAGACATCCTGCCCAAGGACCAGAAATCTCACTTCTCAGATACCCTACAAGCTGCATCCGGTCAAAGTCTGCACAAACGGCCACGTCTGTGTATGCAACAGCCCAATAACTATATGGGTGCCAGGCGCCGCGTTACTTTCGTACTCAGTGCGCGAAACTGCGATGTCAGCACGAGTTTTGCAAAAAAGCAGGTGCAACAGGTTTGTGGCACGTCACGGAGACTACTGCATTTTTAGGATTAGCCGTATCATCAGCAGCATCATCAGCAACACCATCGTCTTTATCATCGACATCAGCATCATTACAATCTTAATCAGTTCATCATGAGGACCGTCGTCATGGGCATTATCATCATCAGCAACATCATCATCAGGATTGTCATCATCATAATGATCATGACCATGGTCATAATCATCGTTACCATCACCAACATATTCATCATCTTAAGCATCATCATCAGGATGACCGTCATGATGCGCACTCGAAGGATATGCGACGGCCGGAGGCTATTGATTCCCCCCTCCAACCCCCTAGACAGCAACAGAAAACTTGGGAATGTCCTACAAAAACAGTAAAAACGCATGATTTAACGTGGCATGAACAAGTACACATGTCAATGTCAATATACATGAGATATATGTATGTATATATGTGCATATCGCTGATATCACAGGGGATTGCAAGGTAGGTCTACAGACCTGAAACTTCAAGATTTGGGAGTTTCCGAAAACTAGGGGTACCTTATTTTGGGGTCCTTATAATAAGGATCCTACTATGTAGGGTAGTATCCTAGGGTCCCCTATTTTCGGAAACTCCCATTTGATTCCGGGGCCCGTGCAATAGCAGAGGGCAGCTGCACGACCTCCACAAGCTCCGGGACCGCCTGATCCTGCGTTTACTGTCGGGGGCGTAACTGGCTTTGGGGGTGTAGGGTTGAGCTGACATCTACTCGCCTGGGTGGTGGAGGCTCTACCTACGTCAGGTTTCTTCACTTTGCCCTCACAGTGTTGTGATCAACGTAAACCTTATAGACTGTATGGCGGACCCTGACCCAAAAATCTCAGCTTGAGAAGGCCGCGCCCTGCCCGTCATCAAGGCTTCAAGGCCCCGGGCTATAAACCTGACGAGCCAGGGACTGCAAAGGTTCCCCCCGTAGTGGAGAAGGGCAGTGACAACACGTCATTGTCTCGATGACAATCCGGCTGCAGGACGACTGGTGACCGCACTCGCACGTTTCAGCCAAGCATGTACATCCATCCATCCATCCATCCATCCATCCATCCGTGCATGCATGCGTGAATGCGTGAATGCGTGCTGCAGCATGCGTGCATGCTGCGCACATGCATGCATACAAGCATGCATCCATACCTACCTACATACTTACATACATACATACACACATACATACACACCTATCCACGCACGTATACACGCACACGTACACGCATGTGTACACACATGTGTACGCACATATACATACATGCACGCATTTACATTTGCATTTACATCTACAACTACATCTACATGCATGCAAGCATAAACGCATATGTACATGCATACATCCATACATACATGTGTAGATACGTGTAGATTTGAAACATAGACATGCAACAATCGTCAAGAAATGCAAGGTGACTGATGACTGTGTACATAGGGCCTGGGGCCTCCAGCGTCCACCTCGAGACTGAATCCAACCCTCTGCACCGACCCTTAAACACTGTCTCCCCTCCTCCTCTCGTGGGATCACGTCCAGAACGGCTGGCCTTGGGCAGCAAAGGTCAGGATTTAGGCTTGCAAGTTCGTCAGACAGAGCGAAGGACACAGGGCTTGGTTAACAAGTTAAGGTGCAGCATTGTGTGGAGGTGGTGGGGTGAAACCGAGGCATCGGCCAATCCCGGCGCTGTTGCTTATGAATGTCGTCCTGGCACCAGCGGAAGCGTCTAGATTGGATTACAGCTGCCTTCAACGATCGCAAGGTCGGCGGCTCTTGCTTGGACCCTCCCTGAGCAACAGCATTCTGCAGCGAGGGTGGTGCTTCGGGCCAGTTTGAACGGGCTTCGGAATACCTCAGATCTGCTACAGTGTCTGATCCGTGCAGGGCGGACAGGCTCGAGTTCGGCTTGCATGTTTGTGGTGTTATCCTATGGCTTTTGTTAACTCTCCCAACTTGCCAACTCTCCCAAACATGATAGCCGGATTGCCAAGAATGCCGTTCCTTGTACTTGTCTGACTGGAAGCCCTGATGTTCCTTCAATGTCACTGCTACTGCTACCTTGTTGACCGAGTCTTGCAATCCACAATGCGAGCACTTTGCGAGGGAACTGGAGGCCCGCCCCCGAGTTCGGCCTGGATCATGCGAATGTGAGCCTCCTGCCCATCTGAGGCGCTGGGCTCAGGGTTGTCTGACAGTTCTGAGGACAGGGAGCAGGCATCGAGAATTGATTTGGGGTCGGCTTGTCTTCTACATCATGCAGGAGCAAGCAACAAGTGACTTGCCCAAAACCCTCTGAAACTCTAAAGCTGCAGACCCTCCTTCAGCTCAACCACAAGCCCCTCGTGGCGCTCGAGATCCAAGCGTTCCACCTGCAAGAGCAATTCGCTGTAGCTTATTATGGGTTCTCATAGGACGGAAGATGCTGCTGAAGAGGACATCTTGACCTCATGAGCGTGCTACCCTTGTGGCAATCGGCGCTCTGAGGTTTTGGATCATTGGCGCAAGCTTCCGTGTGAAACGCTGAGTCGCCCTCTCGGCATCTCAGAAGCGATTCAGGGAATTCACGGATTGAATCTCAACCTCCGTCGAAGTCCTCAGAGCCCTCTGCTCTTCGGCTTGCCTGGAACGGCGAACGTACAGCCCACCCCCGATCACGAGGAGGAGCGCACAAACACCCGCAACCCAAGGAAGAAAGTCGCCAAGGCCGTACTTAACTGTTTTGCCGTTGTCAGGCACGGGGTCTGTAGTGCTGGTGCTTGCGCTGGTGCTGGTGGTCGGCTCTTTGTTCGGCTCCACGGGTGGAAACTGGGCGGGCATGTTGTCGATTGCTGGCGGCTGAGGCGGGTCACGCCCAGGGCCCGCTTCTTGACTGTTGGTGGTTAGGCCAAAGCAGTTGTCACCAAAGGCCTTCCTGACCCCGTATGTTCCCGAGCAGATCTCGGGCGGTTCCTTGCCAGTAACCACCCGAGTGGCCAAGACCTTTTCCGAGTTCCCGCCCCCGGCTTCCTGGCTGTAAGCATAGAAGGCCAAGTAGTAGGCATTAGGTTGCATCTGTGCCAAGGGCACAGTACCGCTGCAGGCATTTGGGAACTCGCCGAAGGGCTTGGTGCAGGAAAGCTCCACAGTGCTGCAAATGATCTCGAAATTCGTCGAACAGCTGTCCCGTTCTGGCTTCGCCAGCGCAGCATTGGCCCCCTTAGCCGGCTGCGAAGTGATGACATAGCTAGCCCAACACTCGTGAAGGCACTCCCCCAACTGCTTCTCCTCAGGGCTCACAGCAGCTAAAGAATGTGTCACAATGCTAAACGTAACGCTACCAAGGCTCCACATAGTCATGAACAGTCATGGGCATGGTAGCTGCATGAGGAATCAGGAAACCCGGTCCTCTGGGGCTGTCATGGCAGCTACCCCGTCTTCGGTGCATACACCCGGCCCCGTCATCGTCTGAGTCTCCAGGTAGACGTTGCATTCTGCAAAGACGCCATGGAGACATCCCGCTAAAAGCAAGGATCGCACCAACGCCGGCGACATTGCCGCGACGATAACTTCAAACGCCGACAACAGCCAAGGCACAGCCGAAATGCCTGGAAGGCACCGGTAGCTTGTTATAGCCGGCTCAGAGATGCTACCATCCAGTTCTCCCGGCTTCACTCTGTCATTACCAAGGCATGTGCGTGTATGCATGTCTTTCCGTCTGTCTGTCCGTCCGTCCGTGTGTCTGTCTGTGCGCGTCTGTCTGTTTGTCTGTGCGGTCTGCGTGTGTCTGTGTCTGTCTGTGTCTGTCGTGTGTCTGTGGCTGCCTGTCTTTGTTTGTCTGTCTCTGTGTGTCTGTGTGCCTGTGTGCATGCATGTGTACAATGTATGCGAATGTGCACGGGTGCTGTTAAGCAACGTAAATCATTGTCATGTACGTGCATGTATTACCGTATGGCTTTGTTGACGAATTGGGGTTCTCTATGCATGGATTTGCACGTGCACACACAAGTCCAGGCTTCTCCGTCTGTAGCTAGACCGCTGGATCCACAGATGGAAAGATACGTGCATCTGTGCTGGCAGGGATTTATGTACAGATGGATGCAAGTCACATAGCGAACTTGTAGTCTTAAAACATGCGGCAAATATCCCAATGGAAGTTGTGTGCTACCTCCGTGGCCTTGGCGATCAATGGCGGTCCGGCTGCCCGCCACTGTTCTGAAAAACTTCACCGTGCACCTTGCACCCTGAACCCGAAGCCCCCAAACCCTAAACCCCCTAAACCCCTCAAACCCCTAAACCCTAAACCCTTAAACCCCTTAAACCCCTACATAAACCCTAAACCCTAAACCCCTAAACCCTTCACTACGCCCTGAGCTTCCCCGCAGCTGCCTCCACTCCCAGGTCCCGGCCCAGGGCCGCGCGTCGGAGCAGCCCATCCAAGGAGCGGAAGTCTCCCACTTCCGAAGCCTCCAACAGCTGTCATGGGGTTTAGGGTTTAGGGTTTATAGGGTTTAGGGTTTAGGGTTTAGGGTTTAGGGTTTAGGGTTTAGGGTTTAGGGTTTAGGGGTGCTTCGCTTTGGAGGATGTCAGCTTTCGGGCCCCACAAGGCTTGCTGAGAAAAGGAAGGGTCCGGCGAGCTGAGGGACTGTTTTATCAGGGTCCGCATTCATCTTGGGCGCCCTTGACTTTAGCGGAGTAAGGTTGACTCGAACTCTAGTAGGAGGTCTTGCAGGGAGTAGAAAGCACTTCGCCCATCAGCTGTGATTGTGAACCGAAGCCCGCACCGCAGCTTCACCGCAAACACCTGGAAATCCAAGACACCAAAAACCCTGTACTGCAAAACCTGAAACGCGAACACGCAAAACTCGGCGCCTGCTTCAGATGCCTTTCGAGACGACTCAGCTCCTCCTCCTCGGGCCGAGGGCACGCAGAGACATGGTGTATTATTGTAATTTGTTGACAGAAACAGTGAATAAACTATATATGTATATACATACGTACATGCTATGTACCTACCTGTTTGGTGTGTTTTTACCACTGGGGAAGGCAGGCAAACGGTTGGTACAGGGGGGGCACCATACAGACACACACATGTATATATATATATATATATGTATATAATACATAACATGTATATATATAGAGAGAGAGAGAGTATAAGCTAGAAATGTATATAGAATTTTGTACATGGTAATGGGTATGTAGTATGACGTTTATGATATATTGTGCCGCTTGCCACCGATGCAAAACTTGGCTGACTCACTGACTTCTCCTTCCATGTCCTAAAGATTGATCCACTTCGCGCCTTCAGGTCTTCCAGGCTCTTCAGCGCGCTGGCCAAATCCTCTGCACTATGTCGGAAAACCAAGCAGCTTGAGGAAGTACGATCTATTCACACCCGGAAGCAACTACAACTGCGACTGCGAAAGCCAAGAACTCCAAGACTTGTGCGCTGCACTGTGAAGTGTTCGGCATGTCGCGACTGCAGTGTCACTTGACTTGCCGTTCGCCGAAAACTCCATCAGTTGCAGGCAAGCGGCTCCAGGAATCAACAATTACTACAAATATAATTACCATTAGTAAGATGACTCAGCTATTATTACTTCTTTTGTTAACACCAACAAGTCCCTTCCCAAAACGAAGTGTACAAAAAAACAAAAGCCTCTGGGGCCCTGATGGCTCCGGTCCTTCTCCGGCAGGCCATCCTCCTGCTCCGCCTACAGAGCACATACGGATGAGTATCTCAAGTTCGAGATGGGAATGAGGATAAAGGATTGAGGGTCCAGTTGAGGGCAAAAAACCTGCAGCATAATGTGCTACATGATATCGCTTAGAAAATGGTTATGATGCACCGTAGTGTAACGTCAGGGCTCGCCGGCCTCCACGACGGCTTGGTGCAGCCGCTGGAGATCCATGGACTGCAAGGAGTTGCGAAAGGCAGGGAAGCACCGGATCCAGGGTGGACGTTTCTGCACACCAGCGATTCGCTTCGGTCTACCAAAGTCTACCGCTCTATACCTGGTATTTGCTTGCGTTGCTGCCATCCTCTTTTCCGCGGGCGGGCGATCGTCGGGCGCATGTCGGTTGTTTCGCTGCGCAGGCTCAGTCTTTGGAGAACTCGAAGCTCGCTAGCAGCTCGCGGAGGGTCACGACGAAGACTTCGTGCGGGATCGCTCCCGCGCCGTGGGCCACCAGGTCGTCATCTTCGATGATCCCGGCAGAGACGAAGCCAGGCCCGCTGACACAAAGGGTGGGCTCCGGGTCATGCTGCACCTCCCATACGCCTCGACCTTCACGCAGCATTTTCCATGAAGTATTGGCTGGTACTGACGGAGTATTACGAATCTGGCTTCGCATTTCCTACTACAAGCATGTGAAAATCTCTAATTCTCAGTGTGCCTTCTCATCTACATGGACCTTTATGACCTGTATGCACACACGCATATGCATGCATGTCCATGAACACAACAGCATGCTCAAAGAAATGTCATACGAGAAAACAAATAAATACAGGCGTATACATGTGCTTCTACATTGTATAAGACAGAGCTTGAACCCATGATATAGTAGAGTATGCTCGCGGCAGTCAGCCACATGCTGCATACGATGAAGGCAGCTGGTGACCTTCTTTGTCGCTCCCATTCTTCCGAGCTCCCAGCCTTCGTCTTTCAAGTCGTCTCCCTGAAGGAATTGGCTGCTCAGCTGGTCTCGTGGACCACCCCGTTCCTTGCAGCCGATCATTGTCCTCTTGGAGCCATAGTTCTCGTTGTCTTTCCTGAACATGCAATCTCGCTAAACAGCGGAGGTGAAGGTGGCCGGCAAGCATCTCCGACTAACCCTTGAAGGAAGGCTCCTTACAGTGGAGCAGCCCCCGTCGGATCTCAAGGCAACTCCCAAACTTCTCGAACCCTTCAGATCTTGCGGGCAAAGACGCGAAACAGTCAGGATGATTTATCCTGCTTATTCTTGTTCATCCTTATTCTGATTGATGGTCATTAGGATTGCTACGATTACTTTTATCAACCATGGTGCTGCCTGTTCTTGGCATTTCTATGATGAATCCTGGGAAGCTGAGGAGTCTAAGCCGCCGGCCGCCAGGAATGAAACTGGTTGAACTGGGCTCGGCCGTCGCCGCGCAGCAGAAGAACGTGACACTCGTAGTCATGCGCCTCCTGCAGCTTTCTCTGGACACAGATGAATCCCTATCGGAAACAGATGCCATTAAATCTTGCTGCAGTGTTTGGAAACGTCACAAGAGGGCACAGGCATCTGGGTTCTCAAGGCTCGCACGGGCCTGCTCGTCCCGCCTCTCGCCCTTTATCCAGGTCCAGCGCCCCACAAGGCTGTGGACCTGGTCCGGGTTTACATCCAGATCTCAGAGATCTTGCGCAAACGTCAGCTTTATAATGCAGCCTCGCTGTAGGTAAGGGAAGCCTGGGCATCAGACCACCAGCTGAATCTTCACCTCCTCCACGCCTGCGCCACGGCTGCAGGCCAAACGATCCTCTCAGTGCATTCACGTCCCTAGCTTGGCGACGGCCGTCGACTCTGCTGTTCAGGGTGTAAACACTTCGGGCAACTATGCTACCGATCAGGAACCGCTCCTCCATGCGCAGAGGCACCCCATCTCGAAGGAAGCTGCTGCATTTGCCAGGGACCTTGCTGGTCTCGTCCAGTGCCTGGACACCGACACCCAAAAAACGACTGCTACTGAAACTCCAAACTTCCCAAAATCACAAAGCAAAACAACATGGCCCACCCCCTAAATTCCAAAAAGCACACCCCTTTGTCCGGAAGCATCGGAACATCTTTAGAGCCCAAACCATAATACCCAAAACCCTATACCCAAAACCCTAAACCCTAAACCCCAAACCCTAAATCGTATACCGCAAAACCACCCCAAAGAGCTTCCCAGAAGCAGCCGAAGCCAAGCCTTGGCGAGGTCGGAAACCAGGGCACCGGCGGGCAGCATCTGGGCTTCATGTAGGTTTGTATACGAGTGTAGCATCATGTACTATGACTCTGATGTAGTAGACTATAGTCTGGTATAACGAACTATATTAATGTACAGTAGATAAACATCTTAAATGATACATACTACCTGTAATGTTTTCTAGCGAGCCCAGTGAGCTCCCAACAGAACCTGGTACTCTAATCAATTAAAGTCAAGAAGTATGTACAGACATGCGCTCAAAACAGCAGCACCACGTCAACCATGATGAGATTATGTCGCGTATTGCCTGGAGAGGCTGAAAGCCTTGGTGTGCCATCATTAGGAACTGGAAGGGATCTAGCCTTTGAAGAGCCTGTTGCTTGACATTTGGAGATGGGCATCATTGTCGGGATCAAACACGGCTATGGGACCATGACGGGATGGTGTGAGTTTCAATCACGGGACTTAAGATATGGGTGGCTGTCAAAATTAGGGTCCCTTTTTGGGGTCCCTATTATGATACGGCACTTAAGGGTACCCAAAAAGACCTAATTTTGAGGGTTCGCGGTCTATGCGGGCGGAAGCTGCGGCTGTCACCGGACGATGTATTCACCGAGGGGCAACTACTGAGTGGGTCTCGCCGCTCGTAGCAAAGATCACCGTGACCCTGAGCTCGCCCGGGTGCCTTAGCAAGCTCCATGACACAAACTTATGTCTGGCTGGCGCAACTCCGTCCTACTCTATACTCTGTACTCGGCACACTGGCTCGATTCGATCCTCCTGGAGTATGCGGCATGGTCCTCCAAGTCTTACGACTTACGAGTCCTGAAGACCGCGGCCACGCTGCGGCTGCTCTTCTCCGGCCCGGTCATGTGCTTCGGCTTCGGTGCTTGTCCTGGCAGGGAGGTGCGGACAATGCTGAGTATTAGGACCCTGAAGAAAGCCTCAATGCCTCACTGCACGTCTCAACCCGATAAGCCCTGACAAACACAAGAGTCACGAGACCCTAACCGTAGAAGGTGTATGCCCTCACCCCCAAACTGTATAAAGCCTGAAGCCCCAAGCAACGCCCTAAAGCCTAGAAGGCCCCAACAGCCCTCTACACTTTACACTCTACCCTGTAAACGCGCTAGAAAGTCTCAAGCCCTCCGTTTCCACGCGGTCCTCCCCTCACCGCCTTGGTCTGGCACAGACCCAGAGCTGCCCATGGCTTCCGCATCCGATTCCACTTTTCGCTTTCGGAGTTCAGTGGAGGGCTCGTGGGGTTCAGGGGCTTCAGGGTTCAAGGGCTTCAGGGCTTAAGGGTTTTTGGGGCTTTTGGGGTTTAGGGTTCAGCCGCAGGCTTTAAGGGCTTCTCGCGTTTGACTCCCAAGCGTCGGGAGCCGAGCGTGCAAGACACCACCGCAGATGAGACTGTAGTGTTTTTAGGGTTTTACGCCCAGAAAACTCAGAGGTCCAGGACTTCAGTTTCAATCTGCTGCACGAGCTGCGACCTACGATACCGCCTGCGTTTTTGTGGGGAGGGACAATGTTTCGGCACAGCCAGGCCTTGAGCATGAATTCTCAACCCTGCCTTTGAGCACCTCCTTCCCGTCTTGATCCAGAAACTGAAGGTCGGCGCTTGGAGCGTCGCTCCCCCTCGACCCCCCGGACGCTGAGCCCCAAGCCACAGAAGCACTACAAGAACCATCTTCGAATAGATATACAGATACAGATATAGATATTGAGGTAGATGTAGCTATACATACCGATCTAGCAATAAACATAGTATAGAGAAAGAATGAATCCACAACTTCCAACCCCCCAAAAGCAGGGCCGGGCCTCCATTGCCCGCGTCAGCTGCTGCCGGAGGCCGAGGAGGCGATCCAGCAAAGACCGTGCACCGGCCAGGAGCTCCTCAGCGAAGAGCTCGAAGCCCAAATAGTATTGTCAACACTATCGTTTTTGGATAGTCTATATATATATATATATATATATATATATATATATATATTTTATGTGTATATATATATACATATATACATATATACATATGTGTATATAGTATAGTTCTTAATTATGTTGTGTTGAATTTGTTTTTTGCGCAGTTACGTAATGTAGGTTATATATCGCCCTGAATGTGATCCCTCGTTTTATGGACTGTTGAAGGTTGGGGGCAGTACCAACCCTGAACCCAGTCGCCGATGGGAACCCGGAGGCTTATCAGGAGCTGTACACAAGATGCCTTTGCAGTTGAACTCGAGGGGCTGCATCTCCGTCTCCAATCAAAGCCTAAATCCCAACAACAAACCCGAGCTCCAGAGTACGGCTGCGAAATTGAACACTAAAACTTGTCAGTTTGAAGCCACTTGCGCGATTGCTGATGCAACATTGCAGCCTCATCCTACAACCGGGCGCCGCACGCTGTCTGTCACGCTGTCCTGGCACGCAGAATGGAGGGCCTGGTAGATCAGCTCCGCATCGCAGGAGTCCATGGCCTCCCGTCAACTGCCGATTGGCGCTCAAATGAGCATGCTAAAAGAAGCTGCTCAGACGCACGGCTTGAATTCAGCAAGTTTCTGGGGGAGCTCATGAGATGGAAAGACATCTTAGCAGCCTCCGCTTCGGTGCAAATGCTTGTCTTGGCACTGCTGCGAAACATGATGCCGCAAGTCCAAAGCTGGTTTTTCAGTGTTTGTAACAGTTCAAAGGTTTCAACAGGCACCACCCTGGATCAGCAAGTACTCCGCAGCAGGTGAAGATCGGTTGGGAGTTTTGGCATTGACTGCCTACATATGCAACTGCGCACCGAGCCACAGGGTGTCGGCCCTTCCTTTCAGCAGAGCGACTAGATGCCGGGTGCTGGAATGCGCAGCCAAGGTGAATTTGCAGATTGAAGAGATAGGGCTAGTAGCACACACGCACTCTGTGATAGTCATGGCACGGTACAAGCTAACGGCGATCGCTCTGCAGCTCTGATGCTCAGTGCTTTGGCAAGACCGGCTTTAGAACCACTCTGTAGCATCATTGGCTTCGCATTTTTTTTCTAGGGCCAAAACGGTCCATATTAAGTGGTTCATAGCTACTTTCAGGCTTTTTGCCGTAGATGCTGCAAGCAAAAACCCTTCAAAACCGGGAGTCTTCCAGCCTGGGAGAGGCTCTCGATGGCGGCATCCGAGCGCTTGAAAGCTTCGAGGGCTTCGATGGCCGGCTGCAGCTGCGCCTGGGAACAACGCATCGAAGGCTTCAAACATCTCAAACCCAGCATAACGTAAGCCCGAATTTGGTATCATTCTGGAGAAAATATCTAATCTGCTCTCGTCTAGTCTGGAGTAATGAGTAGGCTAGCGCAGCATACTGCGTATATCAGACTATCCTATCTATATATATATATACACATATGTATATATATATATATATATATATATATATATATATCGATCGACTCCAGACCCGAAGATACGACGGCGCCTGGCAGATGCCGCTCTGCGCCGTCTGGTCGAGGGCAGCCCTGATACGGTCCGTCTCTCCGATGGAGACCTGGGCTCAAGGTTAAGAGCTTGAGCTTAGGGTTCAGGATTTAAGGGTTTAGGAAGTTTAGGGATGTTTAGGGTTTTGCCGGGGTTTAGGGCTTTGAGAATCAAGCTCAAGACGTTCGGGCTTCTCACCTGCGACTTGGGCTTTCTAAGGTTTATGATATGCTTAGGGCTTCTAAGGCTGCCCACGACCCGCCAAATCGCTTTTGGACGCCTGGCGTCTGCGAGAGCATACGATCGAATTAATTCGTTTCGGCTTGGCCTGGCAAGGCTCAGGAAGCTGCTGAGAGACCCAGAGCTGCCTCCCGAACCAGTAATCTTCAGACTATTCCGCAAGGAATCCTGCAACCACTTGCATTTCCTCACCTCGACGGAGCTCTGTCTCTTGGCATGGGGCCCGCGGCAAGCTTCGGGACCTAGATCTGCTCTTGCTGATAGAAGCTGGAGGCATTCGTTCCACTGGTATCCCACCTCATCGGCAACGCCTTGACAGCCGGGAACGAAGTACTCCTGAAACCACCAGCGCTGCTCATGTTTTTGCGGAAATGTGACAACTCAACTTTCTCTGCGATCTGCGGCACTGTCGTCATTGTCGTGGAAACATCCAGAGGGCGCTTCATGGCGAGAGAGTTCGAGAACACTCACAGCTAGAGGCTCTGTGCTTTGGACGAGAAGCCGAAGAAGTGCACTGCGAATAGCCGAGAACTTTCGAGCAGCTCAAGGCTGCACCTAAGCCCGTAGAAGGAACCACCGAGAGTGCATGTGAAGATGTGAAGCTCTTCTTGGGGCGAAGAGACACTGCCACTTGAAAGCATTGTCCAAAGAATCAATTTTGGATCCCAGGGACTAGAAGCCTTGTCGTCCCAGTCGTCGGCACCAAAAACTTGAGCAAGAGCTTCTGAACTTGCTGAACCTGTTCCCCGGACAAGTCTCTGCCACCTTCGACAGGTCTTGGTGAACCCTGTGCCCTGATGGCGCCTAGTTGTGATGAGCTGCTTTGTCGTCGGTTCAGTGTGGAAACCCCGACACGGCGAGCCCTGCTGTGAGCACCTTTCTGAGCAGGGGCAGGCTGTAGCCAACTGTCGCCTGTTGTACTCTTCTGGCGAAGCTTCCCCACATCCATGCCTCTGCCTCCGTCTGCATCTGGCCGCCACCCCGCATTCCGAATGGTCGACGCACGTTGTCATACGGTGTCTCGCGCCGCAGGGGCTCGACGAGAGAACTCGGTCGGGTACCACGGCCTTGGAAGCCGTCCGTTAGACGCTCCCCTCGCATCGTCCGCAGTATCTTGAGCACGAAGGGCTGCAAGAAAGCAAGTGTCATGAGCAAACAGAACAGCAGATCCACAGATGAATTTCAAGGCCTGCTCTGGATGGCGGCGCCAACAGTTCAGCATCATCTCCCACCCCAAGGAACATGTCCCCATCAGAGCCCCGCGCCGCGATGTCGAGCTCCCTGGCCAGAACGCTCCACTGCAGGTGCGCCGCACGGGGCTCGGCCTTGGCAAGGGCTTGTTCTGAAGCTGAGAGGTTCTATGTCTGCACTGGGTCCCAGATTTCTGAAGAGTCGTCCTGACATCCTGAAGGCGACGACCCGAAAAGTCGAATGCGGTTGAACCCTGCCAAAGCCTCTTGGGCTTGAGTAGACGCCCGTGCATTGACTCAACTCCTGAGGTTACAGTAGGGAGCTCGTCGGTAGCGACACGCACAACCAAGCACAGATGGACATATACCAGCCGCCTGTGCTGGCTTCGACATGGGCTCGTCGTCATTTGAGTCGACGTCTTAAGCCCAACCAAAAGCTTCAAACCTTACTGGCTGAGGCCGTGGCAAGCTCCTGGTCCTTACAACCGGCGACCTCTGCTCATTGACCAATCACCAGTGGAGCTATTTCCTTACAGGCTGGGTCCCCTGGTCCATCTCCTGTCGCCTCTCCAGGTTCAGTTGCTTTAGGCTCGATGGCTCCAATGAGGTAGATGTAGATGCGTCAAATGGACAAAGGGAAGATGATCACCATGCGAACGCGAAGACCCAGAACCACGGAAGCACGAAGGAGGCCAGACTTCTGCCCCCAAAACCTCGACCCTTGAGCCCCCAAAGCCGAAAAACGCAGAATTACGACGTACGCCACTTCTAAACCCCTATAATGCCCACCAACTAGTCCAAGAACTGCTGCGGGACAGTCTGCCAAGCCTCTGCCAGCCGCAAGGCCCGGCGAGTTGCTGGGACGTCACCTTTTCGCAGAACCTCGCAAGGCTTTTCGGCCGCAAAAGGCGTCAGGGTCAGGGCAGTACAAAGCGTTGGGCCTTCAGGGTTAGGCTTCACGGCTTCAGGAGTTCATCAGTCAGAGCTGCTGAGTCTTCCGGGATTCAGCCTTCAGATTTCAATTCGGGGAGAGGGAGATCAAGTAAAAGACTGTGCTTTGAAGGCTTTGATTGGCTATGTACATGTACAAAACGGCTCTGGCTTTGGGATTGTGTCCTGCCAAACACAAGGATTTATTGGGTCGTTGTTGGCACCGGTGGCACAAAAAGGATCCACCCTTCACGTTGTTGCTGCTGCTGCTTCTCGGATCGACACCATTCCAGGTGCCAGTCGTCTTGGTAGTTTTGCTGCCCATTGTGGCTGCTCCGAATCCTAAGATTCAAGTTCCGGCAAGGGATCCCTGACAACGAAACCCGTGAACATTAAAGCGTTCATCCCAAACCCTTAAAACCACCGCACCTCGTGCAGGTGCTTGAGCCGAGCAAGCTGCAGCTCGGCTGCGGCCAGCAACTCTGGCGGCACCTGCAGAACAAGTCAACTTGACACTTATGGTTGACAATGGTTCGAGTGATGTTCGCAACTTTCTCGTTGAGATTCGGGGTCTATGTCACACAGTGCATAGATGCTCCCTCCTAAAGCCCCAGGATGCCCCCGACGGCCGATCCGCTCAGCTTCCCTGGGCCTTGGCATAGATGCTCCCTCCTAAAGCCCCAGGATGCCCCCGACGGCCGATCCGCTCAGCTTCCCTGGGCCTTGGCATCTTTCGAAGCCTGCAAGGACCGGGTCCGCTGCTCCACCTCGACGGCTGCCTCAAATGTGTTGGGGTGAAGACGAAAGTCAACTCCTTAACTTGTTACGCACGCTTGGCCGCCCCTGAAGCAGCAGCAGCACCGGCATCGCGATCATGAGAAGCATTATGTCACACCACCACCACCGCCAACAACGGCGACAACAATTGTTTCCGCATCCTCGTCTTCACCATATTTCAATTTTGCAACTGCAGAGTTCATAATGCTTGCTGCAGGTTGGAAGCTGCAGATGATGAGTCAGAACACCCAGACCCTGCAAGGGCCCCGACAGCAATGTCCGCCAAAAGCCGCTCCAGCTGTCGAAGAAGCTGCGTGCCCTCCCATCACCAGGCAGCCAAAGTGGGCTTACGCATGTACACATGCACATAAACGACCGGCTAAACTAGCTGGTTAGTTTACTTTGCAGGTAGATACAGCGGTGGGTAGGTATGGACGTACTCCTTCATATATCAAGCGTCGCTC
>CAJNDT010000741.1:0-148018 GCA_905221615.1 Symbiodinium sp. CCMP2592 | reverse complement strand
TAGGACACTCAGCAGACGGAGGCCACGATCGACGCGCAAGAGGAGCAGGACCTGATGAAAGAACTCGAGTCTCAGCTCTACGGCTGCGAGATGGACATCTCCTCCCAGGACTTCAATCCCGCCAAACCCATCCTGTTTCCGATACGCGCCATATCTGTTTCCAGGACGCCCAGCCGACCCAGTACGATCTGCCACCTGCTGACTTGCAGACAGAAGGACATCCATGACTCGCGTTTTGTTGCAGCTTCAGTGTGCACATGTTCTGGTTTGTTTCGATCACAGGTACAAAGGATGGCTTTCATGCCACGTTGGAGCATCTCATGCGTGAGGTCGGGCTCGAGGAACGCGAGGATGATGCGATCAGAAAATCTCCAAAGCGAGAGCTTGAAATTGATTTTGCCAGGGTCGCCAAGGAACTGGAGGATGAAACCATGTTGGCCAAGGAACATGAGGAAGCTGAGAAAGCCAGCAGAATGGCGAAGGAAAGGGAGGAAACTGAGAAAGCAAGGTTGGCCAAGGAAAAGGAAGAAGCTGAGAAAGTAAGCAAAATGATCAAGCAAATGGAGGAAGCTGAGAAAGGCAGGTTGGCCAAGGAAAGGGAGGAAGCCGAGAAAGCCATCAGAATGGCCAAGGAAATGGAGCAAGCCAAGCTGGCCAAGGAAAGGGAGGAAACTGAGAAAGCCAGGATGGCCAAGGAAAGGGAGGAAGCCAAACTGGCCAAGGAAAGGGAGGAAGCTGAGAAAGTCAGGATGGCCAAGGAAATGGAGGAAGCCAAGCTGGCCAAGGAAAGGGAGGAAGCTGAGAAAGTCAGGATGGCCAAGGAAATGGAGGAAGCCAAGCTGGCCAAGGAAAGGGAGGAAGCTGAGAAAGCCAGGATGGCCAAGGAAAGGGAGGAAGCCGAGAAAGCCATCAGAATGGCGAAGGAAATGGAGAGGGAGGAAACTGAGAAAGCCAGGATGGCCAAGGAAATGGAGGAAGCCAAGCAGGCCAAGGAAAGGGAGGAAGCTGAGAAAGCCAGGATGGCCAAGGAAATGGAGGAAGCCAAGCTGGCCAAGGAAAGGGAGGAAGCTGAGAAAGCCAGGATGGCCAAGGAAAGGGAGGAAGCTGAGAATGCCAGGTTGGCCAAGGAAAGGGAACAGTTCAGGCTGGCAAGATTGGCCAAGGACAAGGAGGAGGCCGAACATATGAGATCGGCCAAGGACAAGGCCAAGGAAAAGGAAGACGCTGATAAAGCCAAGGTGGAGGCCGTGCGACTTGTAAGAAACTAAGAAACCTTAACCCCTAAACCATAAGTATAAACCCCATAACCTAGAACCTCAACATTAAACCCGAAGCCTTAACTCCCTAAATTTTATACAGCCCTAAACCCCAAAGCCTAAATCCGCCACTGTCAGGTCGACATGGCAACACAGGCGGCAAAAAAATACCAGGCTTTGCCGATGAACGCGACAAAGTTGCAAAAGCTACAGCTCTTGCAGGACATTATGGCTACTGGGGATGAGGGTTGCAAGCAGTTCTGCAAGGATGAGCTTGCAAAACTGATCAAGCCGAAGGCAGCAACGCCAGCTCCGGCCCCTACCAGTGATGCCGATCCTCCGGCCCCTACCACAACGGGTGCCGATCCTCCGGCCCCTACCACCAGGGGTGCCGATCCTCCGGCCGCTACCACCAGGGGTGCCGATCCTCCGGCCCCTACCACCAGGGGTGCCGTTCCTCCGGCCCCTAATCCCCCGACCTTTGATGATGTCAGTGCGAAGATGGGTTGGTCAAGTCCTGCAACCCCACGCATGGTGGAGGCACCTGGTACGCCATCTCCTGCAACGCCTGGCAGTGCAATCACAACGCCTGGCAGTGCAAAAACAACGCCTGGCAGTGCAAGCGACGGCTTGGTCCAAGGTTCTGCGCCACTCTACAACCGAAAGAACGCCGCCATGTTCTTGAATCGCCTGAAAGGCAACCCAAAGAGGATGCAAGCCTTGCCTGATGACTTGGCAAAGTTGGTGCGGGACGAAGATTCAAAGAGCAAAGCCATCGACTTGATCGTCGCTGCAGGAGGAGACGAAAATGAGCTGGTCGGGCAGTGGACTGCATCGTCCATTTCTGTGGGGACGGACAAGGAAAAGGGAAAGATGAAACCTTTGACGGAACAGGAATTGATCGGCAAGTACGGTGCGGTCAATGCTGCGAAGGTGATGGAGGAAAAAAGGAAGGCTGGTTTGGAGGTTGATGATCCCAATTGTAAAGGGCTGAAGCTTTACTTGCACAACGAGTGGCAGAGGGAATGGACGAGAGGCACAGAAGAACGTTTCTTGCTTGCATTCATACATCGTGCATGCAGTTATGTTCGACTTCAACATTTATGTAGCATTCGTGCATTCATGCGAACGGAATCCGAGGAAGCAGTTTCACTGCTTCCGGAGAAGTTCGTGCGGGTGACGCTGCCAACGTTGCACAAATTCTCAGTGTGCCCCGGCGGGCGCTGACAGGGCCCGGCCAGGATGATGAGGACAATGTGGACATGGAGGAGGACCCAAAGCCACTTCCGAACAAAACACCAAAGAAAGCCAGGAAAAATGAAGCCAGCGGCAAAGAGAAAGACGAAGACGGTGAAACTGAGCCGGAAGCACCACGAGTGGAGAAACTTACACCGCTGGACAAGGCGGCAGACTTAAGGGGGCGGGCCCTCTCGAAGGCCAACCACGCTGGCTCGATGCGCAAGCAGTTGAAAGGAGTCAGCTATGCGACTGAATGCCTCAAGGAGATGACCAACTTCGAGCAGGAGTTCCAGTGCCTTGGCTGCATTGATACCTACTAGATTGTTTTATGAGCCTCTGCCCCACAGGGCAGGCTACCCTGGTCTAGCCATATGAACAAGAAGTCTTGACAGACGCTCATGTGGCCCCAACCCAGTACTATACGGCCAAGGGCGATCTACGACCAGGTGGACAAGCTCATCTCTGAGCTGGTCCACGATGATGGGGTCTATCTTCCCATTGCTACCAGATATCTCGATATCGCGAAGCGTTATGAGAGGCCCAGCAAGGTAGCAAACAGCTTGATCCGAGCTGCGAAGGCGACTCCGAAGGATCCAACCGCGCCCAAAGGATCGGCTAAAGCCAAGTCCAAGAAGCGCAAAGCCGCGGAGGGAGCCTAGAAAGAATCTTGGCACCCGGGGTCGGTGCGCAGATGGGCATGTCGTGCTGTTCACGTATATTAGAATATATTAGAATACTCCAAGGTTACTGGTAACAGATCCATCTGGATTTTGCACATCTCATTTTCTTCCAGTGTCCGACACTGATAACGTACAGTCGGTGTAGGGTCCTCGCCCAAGGGCTCGAGGACCCAAGCCAGTGCTCTCGACGGAGCCTAGAAAGAATCTTGGCACCCGGGGTCGGTGCTCAGATGGGCATGTCGTGCTGTTCACGTATATTAGAATATATTAGAATACTCCAAGGTTACTGGTAACAGATCCATCTGGATTTTGCACATCTCATTTTCTTCCAGTGTCCGACACTGATAACGTACAGTCGGTGTAGGGTCCTCGCCCAAGGGCTCGAGGACCCAAGCCAGTGCTCTCGACTTTCACAATCCTTGGGGAATCGATCGTCGCTCTGGTGCCAAAAATTGCTTGCTGCAGATGCCCTGACGGGGTTTCACGTGATGGGGTGGAAGGAATGAAAAACATTGTTGCCAGGTACGTGCCCTTGACAGAGTCTGGTCGGCCTGCCTTTACGACACGTCGTCGTGGGATGCTGCTGGGACCGCAATATATGCAATAAGCATAAACACGCCACTGGAGCAAGGACCGCAGATGACTTTGACTCCGCTGGTGCAGCTTTACTGGCCCAGCGCATGGGTGCTGGAGACTCTTGACTTGGATGTATCCAAGCACGTCAGCTATATAGTCCGTGTGCAACACTCTTGGACCTTGCAGCCAGAACACACATTCTGAGGCGATACCTGTGGCCGAAACAAGCAGAATAGCATCTGCCTTCCGGCGAGATGGGGCATCTGGACTTGCCCTTTCACAAATGGCAAGCAGCGAACGGGAGAGGGATTTCTTCCGCTGGATGAAGTTACCCATCCAGCCCCTGCTGGTGGATTTGCCTGTGTGGAGCAACATCAAAGAACGCAAGGACAAACAACTGATATTTGAGAAAACAGCTTTCTGTCTTCCCAGTGATGTTCTCTGCGAGCTTTGCAAAAGATCACTGGTGGAAACCTGTCTTATTGGACATTCGCACCTCGGCCCGCGCCTGATTGCTTGGTTCATTGTTGGTGCATGTATTGCTCATGGACGCACATTTCCTGCTTTGATATCTCAGGTCAGTAGATGAATGGTGGAAGCAAGAACGGGACCAGGTTTACATACGGGAGATCTCCCGGAACAATCCCAACTACCAGGACATGCTTCCATTACGCTTTCATGAGGATGGTGTACCAACAACTAAGAGCGAAACATGCAACTTCTGGTCTTGGACCACGCCTTTGGCTAGCCGCGGAAGCGAGATCTCTCGCTTCTGTCCCTCGGAAATTTTCGATTAGCAATATTCTTTTAGTTGGACAACAGAGCTAGCTGACCATATACATATATATATATGTATATGATGGACAACAACAATTAAAGGCATTGTTGGTGTCACGAACAGTCGTGTCGCGCCCGAAACGAGACGCTGCATCGCTGACATCATCGCTTGGGATCTTCGATCACTGGAACGTGGCGTTTTTCCATCCTGCGACCACAACGACGTTCCGTGGCCAGCTGGCTCAGCGCGAGCCCAAAAGATTGGCCAAAACATTGGGATCCGAGCATGCTTCTCATATTGGGCTGGAGATATGGAAGCTCATGCAAAATCACACAATCTTCAGAGGCACTATAACAAGCCTTCGATATGCGATTGGTGTTGGGCATCGAGCCGGGACAAACAGCTGACTTTCACAGACTTTTCTTCGTCAGCTCTGTGGCGCTCTACATGCAGCTACCATGAGCCGCTGCCACACCAAGAAGAACGATCTGTTTGGTGCTCAGTCAAGGGCTTCACCAAGCGCCGCCGCCTGTTTGACAGCCTCTAGGTCGCATTAACAGCATTCCTGGATGGCTTTTTTATGGCTGATAACGTACAGTCGGTGTAGGGTCCTCGCCCAAGGGCTCGAGGACCCGAAGCCACTGATATAATATTTTGGCTCGCCGTGGGCCGCCTCTGCCATGTGCTTCTTTTAGCTGAGCATTTCAGGGTGAGTGCCCCCGGCCTGTGTACACTCACAATGATTAGCGATCCGTACGGCTTTTGGTTATGTAGTGCTCGAATACTGTAAGATGCACTGCTCAACCAAGTTATGCACCTCGCCCATCTGGGTTACATCCGGGACCTTGTGGCTTCCATTCTGGTTGAGACCGTGAGATCGGGCGAGATGGCAGCTTTCTTGCAATTCGATGGCAGCCCAGATCAGCTTCTTCACAGGTGGACTGCGGAAGCCCAAAGTTTCTGCAAGGATCGTGGCCTGGATTGCTCGATGAAGCCGCTGACGTGGGAAACTTTACATGCCAACAAGAAGGCTATCTACCCTGAGCTCACAAGCCGTATAAAGCAAGTCGGACCAGAAACTTGCTGGCGTTTACCGCTTATTACTGCTGTCAACTGGAAATACTGGTGTCTGGTGACGCACCCTCAGACACGGTGCATTGGTCGAGGTGCAGGGCAACGATGGTATGGTGCTTGGATGCAGCATTGAGTGTTGGGGGAACTGGCAGTAAACCCTTTCTCAAGCCAGAGGAGATTATCGAATCACAATGGTGTTTCGATACGTTCCTTCTGAGTTATGCTCACGCTGCTGCACGATTTCATCGAAAAGGCATCTGCTTGTACAAACTTCGGCCGGAGATGCATTACACGCAGCATTTGGTGGATGAGCTGCCCTGCCACAAGCTCAACTTTTACCATGCTGCGAATTTTTTGGATGAGGATCATATGAAGTTCCTCAAGATTGTTTCTGCCGGCTGCCACGTGACTTCTCAGCCTCGCACCTGGGCAAGACGTTACCTGACGAAACAAGTGTTTCTCTGGCAACGCTTGCCCGGGGCGACGGCGAAGAAGAAGAGCCGCGTCGCCGAAAAAAAAGAGGACGCCGCAGGTCTCTTAAGGGTTTTAGGGTTTAGGGTTTCCAAAGTTGGGGCTTCAGGTTTGGGGGTTGAGGGTTTAGATTTCGGCTTAAGGAAGAACTTGCCACAATGCAACCAAACAACATTCCATAGTCCCGAAGCTTGCAAGTTTAGGTTCCAAGTTTGAAACCGCAAGGGCCAAGGCCTCCCCAAAAAAAGGGAGGATGCATTCACATATACACCCCTTAATACCGATATTCCCGAAACCTCTCTTGTTCCCAATCTAGTGCATGCATGGCCTCGGGTGGAGTTGCTCCCCCTTGGCCATCGGGTGGAGGTGCTCCCCCTCGCAACATCCGCCTTGATCCTAAACCCTGGCCAAAGCTTGCACAAACTCCAAATCAAAAGCCTGCAAACAAAAACTGGGTTCCACGCCTGAACTGTTCAAACCCATAACAAAGAATCCTGCATAATGCTGTCAAAAGCACCGAAAGCCAAACCGTGTTTGCAGAGGCTGAAGCCCCGAAAGCCAAGCAGTGTTTGCAGAAGCTGAAGCCCCGAAAGCCAAGCAGTGTTTGCAGAAACTGAAGCACCGAAAGCCAAGCTGTGTTTGCAGTCGCAGTGGCAGTTGTAGAATCTCGAGGAACGCTGGTTGTGCTTGGGACTGATTGCTTGAAGGCTTGCACCTGTTGGTCGGTTGTGTGCTTGGCTCGCAGTGGCAGTTGTAGAATCTCGAGGAACGCTGGTTGTGCTTGGGACTGATTGCTTGAAGGCTTGCACCTGTTGGTCGGTTGTGTGCTTGGCTCTGAAGGCTTGCACCTGTTGGTCGGTTGTGTGCCTGGCTTGATGCATGTGTTGGATGGTGGTTGTGTGCCTGGCTTGATGCATGTGTTGGATGGTGGTTGTGTCCCTGGCTTGATGCATGTGCTGGAGTGTTGGTCGGTCGGTTGGTTGGTTGCGACTGATTGCTTGAAGTGCCGCCCACCGTGAGTTGTAATGGCTGTTGGCGCCTCGCCACGCCGTACGTGTATATGTTTGATTGTGACAGCTAGTCAACAAAGACTCCTGCATAATATGCTTTCTACTAGTACTAGTACTACGAAAACCTACGCAGTGTAACAACCATAACCGGACCATAACCACTATACGTACCGTTCTGGATGCCAGGACTGCATAACCGCTATATTTACCGTCCTGGATGCCAGGACTGCAAAGATCTACTTGCAAAACTGATAAACTATTTATGTGCTGTGTATGCAGAAGCTGAAGCCCCGAAAGCCAAGCAGTGTTTGCAGAAGCTGAAGCACCGAAAGCCCAAGCAGTGTTTGCAGAAGCAGAAGCCCCGAAAGCCCAAGCAGTGTTTGCACAAGCTGAAGCCCCGAAAGCCCAAGCAGTGTTTGCAGAAGCTGAAGCACCGAAAGCCCAAGCAGTGTTTGCAGAAGCTGTAGTAGTAGTAGTAGTAGTAGTAGTAGTAGTAGTAGTAGTAGTAGTAGTAGTAGTAGTAGTAATAGTAGTAGTAATAGTAAGTGAAGGTTTGGCTGCTTTGCGCCACCCGTCCGGAGGCAGAGAACGGCCTTTGGCACCTCGCCACGCCACACAAATTCATTAACACCATGTTCGTACAGCCGTTGGCACCTCGCCACGCCACACAAATTCATTAACACCATGTTCGTACGGCCGTTGGCACCTTCACTAACCGCTGGGATCCCGAACCTTTGGATATATAACCGCTAGGATGTGAATTAACCGCTGGGATTAACCGCTGGGACAATTAACCGCTGGGATTAACCGCTGGGACAATTAACCGCGGGGATTAACCGCTGGGACTAACCGCTGGGACGATTAACCGCTGGAATTAACCGCTGGGATTAACCGCTGGGACAATTAACCGCTGGGATCATCAAACAACCGCTGGGATGTTGAAATAACCGCTGGGATGTTGAATTAACCGCTGGGATATCAAATAACCGCTGGGATGTTCGATTAACCGCTGGGAGCCCGGGATGGCCTACATCGGTTTGTGTTTAGGTCACGTCGGTTATTAACCGATGGGGGGCTGTCCAGGTGAAACATCCTTTGATGCAGCAGACATGGAGTCCTCGCTCGCACTTCCCATTGGATACAGCTCTCTGGCAACGGCCTAAGTTAAAGTCGAAACAGATTGACAATCCGCGAGTCGTGGATGGAACTCCGTCTGCAAGCTCAGCGGGCATACGGACATTGTTCTTGCTCTTTCCTTTACCCTTGCCTTTCCCCTTGCCCTTCCAGGGCCTTCGGTCATCGTACGGGCCAGGCCTGAAAGGAGCCGGAGGGGCTGCGACCAGAGGCTGCAAAAGGTGTGT
Organism: Symbiodinium sp. CCMP2592; assembly: GCA_905221615.1. Lineage (NCBI taxonomy): Eukaryota > Dinophyceae > Suessiales > Symbiodiniaceae > Symbiodinium > Symbiodinium sp. CCMP2592. Next base: position 139,573 of record CAJNDT010000741.1, on the reverse strand, counting down.
GACATTATTGCAATTCATTGCCTCGTTCCAAATCTTATCAACTGGCTTGCCGTCAGAAACAAGTTGGATTCCATGCCGAGTGCGATCTGCTGCTTCAACAAACAGCTGCCGATCAGCCTGCATAAGCTGCTGCAGCGTCACACGTGCATAGTTGTCAGGTGGATCCCTGAAACGCGCGGTAAAAAGTGCTTCCACCCACCGCTCGTGCTCCGAAAAGGTGACTATCCCTGCCTGGTCTAGGGCCAAACCTCGACGGGTCAATGCCAGCTTGAGGAGAAGGTCTGAGGACACATCAGCATCAACCTTTGCAACCTGGGTGCGTAGAGACACATGACCGGCACCATCAACGGACAACATCTTTTCATCGCGATCCTTCTTGAACTTGACCTCATCATCACGGCAAGGGCACGACTGAGGCGGCAAGTAATGAAGCACGTTATCCTCATACATCTGAACGCACTTATCGATCACGGCATGACCCGGAAGTGTCGGGCCGTGGATCGTCAAACCACTCAGCCGAACCTGCTGTCGCTGCAACCTGTCGGCCCGGTCGGGCGCTGCGAGTTTTCTCGGAGCAGAATCATCGGTCCTTTCAACCTGTGATTGTAATTCAGACACAGTTAGGTTGTAGCTCTCATGCAGCAAGCGGCGAAGCACGCTGAGCTCCGCAATCGAAGGGTCACGCCCAAGCACTTTGACGATGGCAGCAGTGAATGGGCTCTCATCCGTGCTCCCGGGCACGTATGAGCTCAGGAAAGCATACTTGCTCATGCAATCAATGCCAGCGTCAACGAACTTCACCAGCACTGGATCCTCCAATCCAAGAGCCTTCGCCCTCGAAGAGAAGTTTGCCTTGCCCTCTGTGACGGCCATGGCACAAAAACCTGTCAAGGCACTATGGGGTCTCCAGCCAAAGTGCACACTCACCGCAAACGACAAATGCACTTGCAAACCGCTGACTGTCGGACACAAGTTCAGCACGATCACACATACTTGACGGCGCCCGGCAAGTATTTCACACGACACTCGTGTTCGGCATGTTCTAAAAACTCGCATGACACCAGACAAGTAAGTCGGTGCCACATCAAAACCAGGCCAGTGCCCGAAATTCGTACATGTGCCACCGCGTGGACCGGTGGCATCACGCACTCACGCACATCATGAAACCCGCAAGGGTCTGACAAGTGAGCCGAGTGGGTCCAGCTCATCCAATTCCAAGCCGCGCAGTCCGGCAAACCACAAGTGCGCAAGCACATCAAACCATCACCGAGTGAGTCCGGCGAGCACCGCGTGTACCGGCTTCCACAAGTGCGCAAATCACTTGAAACAGTTTTGGCACATATCTGCCATAAACCTAGGCCTCTCAGCAAGACGCTCGAACTTCTTTGAGCACCTCTTCCCACAGCGAAGTCGGTTCCCGCCCTCATCAGCGAGACGGTGAAGCTTGCGGGAAGTGATGTGCCTGATGTACACATGGGCATCAGGGTCTCCCACAGCTAACTCGGCCCACGGCGGTATGATCTCATCAGCCGCAGCCTCTTCAGCACGAAGGTCCTGAACGTTGTCCTCTTCGTCCAGTGACGCCTCCGAGGCCGACGGTTCATCATTGAACTCAGGACCTGGTTCGCGCTCGGGATCAGTTGGAAAATAGCCCGAACGTGTGGTGTCCGGGAGGAACTTGCCGATCCTTATATCGGCGAGCACGTACTCAAGAGACCTCAGAGCAGGCGCAACATTGTCACGCCCATAGATGTGCATCATCTCATCCTGCGGAGCCTTGTGATATCCCAAAATCCTCCGGTGCAGCGCGTCAACACCATACTTTGACATCCAAGACAAGGTCGTAGCCTTACAGCTGTGAGTACCAAGCTTTGAGGCTTCAGGGAAACCTCTGGCAGACAAAATCCCGCGCAACCAACCAGCTGCTACAGTGGCCGTGGGCGGAACACCCGACCATCCGCCCTCCTGACCACGGCTGGGCAGGAGAGGAAAATCTTCTCCCTCGGGAATGGCGAGGTCCTCACGAAGGCTCATCCACGTCCTGAACCAAGGAACGGACGCCACCCCGCACAATGGCCCCACCATAGGAAGCAATGCTGTTTTCCTCTCCAAGGAGAAACTGGTCTTCGTCCTTGAAGTCTCACCTTGGAAGTACCCTGCAAGTGGTCCCATGAAAGAGTCCGGCTCATCCAAAACCAGATTCATCAGGGCCTGGCCATCACTGTATCTAGCACGAAGATAAATGCAGAGTAAGAAAAAGCCTGCACACAGCCTGTCAACATCATTATCAGACTCATCCACAACAAGGCGCTCCAATCTCTTGACCATAGCAACGGTGAGTGGCGGCTTCTGTCGCCTCTTCCTCTTTTTAAGAAAGGAGGCACGCGCAAGCCCTGTAAGGCGGCCACTGCAAAGGGAGTCAGAGAAAGACTCAGCACCCAAAACGAACTTGCAAAACGCCAACGAGGACATGAGTGCCTTGCCGAAAGACGGCGCGCTGGAATCCTCCAAATCAAGCAGGAACTCATACACATCTTTCTCTCTCAGTGGCAGCGGCTGGAGACGCCGCTTCTTGGCCCACGCCACAAAACGGAGCAACGGTCCCGCACGATTGTGCAGTGTACCCGCAGCTTTGCCCGAAAAGGTGTGCAGCAAACCTTGCGAGACTGCGGAATCCTGGCAGGACGCGGCAGCACACCTGCGGCCAACATCAAAGGTGAGTGGATCCTCAAGGACGATAGACACCCACTTCTGAATGGCAGCACGCAGCTTCTTGTCAAGGTGCACACTCCAAGAATCCTGCAGCCTGACCCTGCCCAGGGCAAGCTTGACAACAGAAGCAACGGTAACCTGGGAAGACACCATCTTGGGCACTGGCACAGACATGACAGGCGGCATGGGCCCGCTGGCACGTGCCATACCGGCAAACAAGTTGGCAGAAGGCTTAAGTTTAAAATCCCAGGATCGGACAAACCCAGTCTTATTGAACTTGCGCATGCAAGACGCCAAATGTGCCTCGTACGACCCAAAGGCCATGGCGGCATCCCTCCGGCGACTGTCACCTGCCTCAGAAACCCCACCTTCAGAAGATGCAGGGGGCATGGAGCCGGAGGCAATGAAAGCTGAAAGCTTAATCCTCAATGGAATAATCCGAAGAGTCACTGAACCCGGCAGGGCAGACCCAAAAGAGGCGATGCTGCAGCCGAAGCAAAGCACAGGTCGCTCGCAAGGAGCGAGCGCGGTGAGTCCTCAGAAAAACAACAACGCACTGCCAGAGCTCAGGATGAGCAGCGACAAGCAGCAGAGCAGGCCCCCGTCTGCAGCTCGAGTCCATCCGCTGGTCACACGAGACCAGCCTGCACACCCTCTAAGAGGGAACGTCAGAAAAGGGGCCCGGTTAAAAGCAGGAGCAGTTAGGGTCTCACGCCCAAGTTTCACAGAAAATTCTTTCACAACTCAGCTCGAGCACTGAGCTGCTGCATACCAAGGTTGTGTCATCAAGACCAAACGAGGCGATGCGCAGAAGTCAATGCAAAAATTGTCACGTGCAAAAACAAGCCATGCCAAGTTTTTGAAACCAAGTTTGAAAATGCTCGCTTCAAGCTCGCGGTCCTTTTATGAAAAAGGGATCGCAGATGGCGCAGGCTTGTCTGCTGAGATCCATGTTCGCACACACACGGTAGCAACTCGCAAACTAAGCGCACTCACTATACACTAGTGCCACTCATGAAGCATGAAAAGCTTCTCACATTGAGCACAAAAGGCTCGCATTTCCATGAGCACTAAAGGCTCGCATATGGGTGTTATCAACCCGCAATACCATTCGGCACGCCAGGCCGTTGCAACATCCATGAAAGAAAACACCAAGCTCGAATACGCAGTCATCGAGGCTCCAAACCTCGGCACTTCAGTAAACGTTGGTGGCAAACTTATCCCGGCACTCCTGGCAAGGATAATATGCACGAAAAGTACTGTTCCTTATAGTATGGCATTGGCGCTGATGGAAGCACCGGCCATGAGCAGATACACATATCTCCTGAGGAATACGTGTTTCCACTCGGACTTCACCGCCTCTGTTGTGGTCGAGCTCATAATAAGCCCTCTGTACCAAAGCATTCTCTGCACACAGCCGTTGGGCCTCCACACGAAGCTCCTTAAGCTGCTTTCGGTCACTGCTGCGATCATCCAAAAGCGCTTTGCATCTGCGCTCAAGCTCTCCAAGCCTTCGCGCCTGCACCATGTATTGCCAAAGCAACCATATAAGCAAAGCAGAAATGCAGCATGAGAAAATTGTAAGTTTCGTAGTGCTCGTTGTGTCACGTGTTTCCGCATCACATGCGCAGAAGCATTCCACGCTGCTCTGTTCAAGCATTGCATGCACACTCACCATTGAAACAAAAGTCGTTATGGGCTCATCTCCAAACCATAGCACTGACCCAAGGCTCAAGAGGTAACATCCCAAAGTGGAAACCATGAGCAGGCCAATACAGGCCCACATGATCACCATGGCAGCTCGTCGAGGCCGCCACGGGTGGCTGCCAACAAACAGCCAATCATCATCGTCTGTGCTCGCGCTGCCCGCGAGCTCCGCACTGACCGAAGCTGGGCATGCAGCCTTCGGAGTCGCACATGGATCCCAGACTCGCTCAAGAGATCACTCCACTCATCCAGGCCTACTGCAACGTCTGAGTTTGCAGTGTCAACGAAGTTCTGAGCACCAAGCATCGCTCGAAATCGTCGTTCCGATAACACCTTTGTTCCCAAATCAGAAGGATTGATGTGGCCAGAGACGGGCATGTACGACAACACCTTATTCTGAACCTTCTCTTGTACCCAGAATAATCTGGCGTCAATGTGACGCGTCTTCGAACTAGGGCCACTCCTATGTGCAAGTTGGCGGGCGGCTTGGTTATCCAATCTGATAGTGATTCGCGGCTTCTCTCCAAGGATGAAGGTCAAGCATTGGCTCAGGTAAAGGCCGTCGCAAGCAGCCGTCACAGAGGCGTAATGTTCCGCCTCACACGAGGAAAGGGACACAACCTTCTGTCCCCTGCACGAGCTGAAGACGGTAGCACCGTCTAGGAAGTGGACGGCTGATGACATCGATCGTCGGCTCACCTGTGAGCCGCTCCAGTCACTGTCCGAACACACCTCCAGCAGATGTTCATGCTGATCCCTCGGAGCAGCTTACTTCCAGACACCTTGAGGATGTCCTTCGAACATGGAACAGCTGAAGTCTTGCGTGCATTCAACCCAAGCACCTCACACATCTTGTGGATCAAATCACTCTGTGCTTGAACAATCACGCCACTCTCGGTAACGCGATGTGTGCGTTTCAAGAAACTGACACTCTCTCCTTCCTCAGAGGCGATCGTCCATGAGCATTCAAACTCCTTCTCAAGTGCTGGCACAAAGTGTTTGAGCAGCCACGATCGCTTGCCCACAATGAACAAATCGTCCACATGAAGAAGGCAGTTCTGCCCATCGATCGAGATCAAGGCAGGGCAGGCTTCGCACACTTTCACTTCGAACTTGGTACGCAAGTAGTTGATCAGACGCTCTCTCCAGCGCAAAGCCCCGTCCCGCTGTCCCGGGATGCACATTTCGAAATCATACTCAAACTGGTCACTGTAATCACGGGGCATGGATGCTCGGACCTTCTCAGCCTGCGGCACCGTCAAGTATGCGTCCTTAACATCAAGCGTAAGCATAGATGGTCTGTCGTCACCAGCACTGGCACCGGGCTCATTCTTCATCCGAGCAAACAGCCACGGCAAAAGCTTGGACACGGCAGTGTTGCTGGCAGGACTGAAAATGTCAAGACGGTCGGCCTCTAGCCATTTGTACTCACGTGCACATAGCCTGGACCGTCTCAGCACCATTTCAACACCGCCTTTAACCTTCTTGCGCCATGTCCTTACAAACTTCGTTGACAAGCGCTTGAAACCTTCCTCGGACACTTCACCTCGCAACCCGGCACACTTGAGAACTCGCTTGCGAATCAACCTTTGCACCTCAAACCTGTCTGCAATGGCATCAACCTTGGCTTGTTCGTCAGGACTCAAGGTGGGCTCTTCGGGAAACCACAGCTGGGCTTCCAGAGCCTTCAATTCATCATCAGACAAAATGCCTGCTTGCTGGGCAGCCTCAGGCGGCAATGGGCTCGCATCCCACTCATGTTCAACTGTGTTTGCCGTCTGGCCAACACTGAGACCACCGCTCGTTGCTACAGCATCGCCCTTGGAAGAAAAGTCCAAATCATCCCATTCACTAGGCACCTCAAGCTCTTCATCATTCACAGCCAAGTGCTCATTTGCAACACGACGAAGCCTAGCAGTCTTAGAAGGACTTTCCTCCCCGCCGTCACCTGTCCCCGCCGACCTTTTAGGCAAGAATACCTCAAGCATTGCTTCATCTGGCACTCGGGGCAGTGGCGACTCATGCTGTGCTTGAACACTCACTGACGAAGGCATGGCACCTGGGGTCACAGCACTCGGTGTAGCTGGCGTTCGATCGCCGCGTGAAAGCAACAAAGTGGCACGCTTGGACGCTGGCGCAGGTCCCGGCTCCTCATCTGCACCATGGGCCATCAGCCCCGCACGATCACCGATACCACCGGCCTCAGCATTCAGAGGGGCACTCGGAAGTGGCAGCGGCACCTCAGGCGGCAACGGCAACTCAGGTGCCGAGCCATCGACCACAGCTGCCTGCTCGGCCGGATTTGGTGCTCGGATCCGCCCTTGCGGAACGGTCTTCAAACCAAGAGAGCCTAACTGAAAGTTCCACGGAGCACCTGCGATAGCCTCGGCCAATGTCTTCTGCGTGGACCACGGCTGGCCCGTACGGCGCACAGATTTCGAAAGCATGATTCCTGAGGATGTTCCGACAATGAACATGTCATTGATTCCACTTTTGGAGAGGAACACTGCTTGCACCCACTTGGGATTTCCTTTGGGAGAGTTGGCAGTCCTGATGTACGCGAAGATCGGTTCGGCATAGGGGACCAACTTTCCCCGATAGCGGCAGCCTGTGATGCGTTCGTACGATGTCAAGCCACCTTTGACTTTGAACCGAGTGTATGCCCATGCTGCATGCACAAAGCTCCAGGCGAAAAGCGGATGGGACACCGGGATCATGATCCCATAGCGGTGCCTCGCTGCATCAAGGAACACATTGGCCAATGACCGGATGACATCCACGGCCTTCTCTGCAAGTCCATTCGCCTGGTGGGCACCTATCGGAGGATTCCGAATCCTAGTGCGAAACCCAAGCCTCTTACGCGCATTCATAGCTAGGCCTTGCAGTTGGAGCATACACGGTTCTTGATCGCACCTAAGCTCAACTTCAGAATGCCCTAACAGTTGGCAAAACCGAACTAATTCAACCGCGGCATGTTTCATGCTTGCAGCACTCTTGTCAGGCAGTGGGATTGCAGCAATGGCATCAGTGTGATTGCAATGCACAATGAGGCACGTAAGCTTGTCTCGGTCACCACCGCGATCATCGGGGCCACTCTCAAGCTTGCCTGTCGGATCATACCCCGTGTAAGATAAATCAAAAGAAACTGTGGGGTGTTCTCGTGCATTGCCTTCCGGCACGGCTCGGTGTTGATCAGGAACACTCTTCATCGCGATGCAGTGCGGGCACCAGCTAGCATAAGGCAGATGCGTGATCTCGTGAAGCAAGCGGGCCTCCTCACTAGGAGGCTCAGGCATGAACTGCATGCGCGGCTCCCGTGCATCATCACCTTCGGCCTGTCGGGCCACCTCGACTTCTGAAGAAATTCGTTCTTTCTGCACATATCCCTGCAAGCGCTGAAAACACCTTTGCTTGGATCCCGACTGCGACAAATTCAGAAATTTGCAACCGGCACGCAAAGCTCCCAGAGTCGACTCCATCGACATTCCTACGCCATTCACTGTGATCACTGAATCCTGCTCTGCATGCAAAGTTGAACCCGGCTCCACCGTGTCGGGAAGTGGCACAGGTGCCACGGCTTCATGCTCCGGCGGGTCGGCCTGACCTGGCACTTCGGGCATCTGCTCATCGGCATCTTGCAATTCTAACTCTGCCTGCAACCCGCTGTCGTTCACATGCTCAGACAGTCTCGAATCGAGCTCAACACCGAAGTCACCTGGCTCTTCTTGATTCATGCTGAGCACAGTGATGCAATCGCACATACCGCATGGAAGCAAAGCAACAGGATCCTTAAGTTCTAGCCACTCGACACACCATTCAAGCATTTGCCAGCCTGCACCGGCATACACCAAAGTGGTGCGATGAGGCCAAGTGATCGGCACAAGTGTGGCTGGATCAATGTACCTGTCAGTTCTTCCCCGCCACACAAAATGTCCGGTGCTCTCCAAGGTCTGCCAGCCAAATGAAGCATCAACCAACTCATTGCTGGGACGCGCGCTTGTCGCACGCACATGCAAACTCCCCTCGGCATCCTGATCGTGGGCATCCGGCTCTCTGGCATCCGGATCTCTGGCATCTGGATCTCTGGCATCCGGATCTCTGGAATCCGGCTCCTCGCCAGTTGCTGACTCAGCATCTTCACCGTCTACTCTACGCAAAGTGGCATGAACCATAAGGCTATTTCCCCGAAAATCAATTGGAACCATAACTCCGCTCTCCTGGTGCTGCAAGAACATTCCGAAATCGTCTTTGGACGGAATCCATCCTGCCCGCATCAATTTTCCAAGAGCCAACAGTGGTTGGGTGACGGATGTCACGATGCACCTTTCTTTCCAAACCACTTCCCTTCCATCATGGGCCTTCAAGGAAAATTCTACATCCCTGGTGGTATTCACTGGCAGGCGCCCACCTTGGGCATCACGCACCGCAATGCGGCCTGCTCTCGGCCCTCGCACACCTGTGGACCCCAAGGCGATTGGCAAACAGCTCAAGTCAGCCCCTGAATCCAAAATCACTTCCAAATCAACCTCAGGCCTTGCACCATTCACTGCTCGGACAGAAACTGACACGGCTGGAGACACCTCGACCTCACGCAGGTTGGTCTCAAGCACAGAAGCTGCCACATCGCCCAAAATGGGCTCCACACCGTCACGCAGGAGCTCAGGCTCCACAGGGCTCGGCACGCCCGGCAACACAAGCCAGTCTGCATCGGCATCAGAATACGTCATGTCGAAAAATTGGCATGGTGCATGAAAATGAAAATTCTCGGCATCGGACCCAAATTCTGGTCCCTCAAGCTCAGCAACGATAGCCCTGATGTCAACGGAAGCTGGGCTCTGCACATCGCTAAAATCGAAAATCAAAGGCTCTGAAGCATCAACACGCCTGACTGTCGTGGCACTGCCGGCCACGGACTGCTGCGGATGCTGGCTCGCGCTCGGGCCAACGGTGCTTGGCGCTGGGCTTCCACTTCCAACTGCACCTGACTGCTCAACTTGATTGATCTGCTTGCGGTTGGGGTTCTGAAAACACAAATGCTGTGGATGGCCAGTCTTACCGCAATACCAGCACACAAGGTTGGGATTGGACTTGCCTTTGCCCTTCTTTCCTTCGCCTTTTCCTTGACCTTTCTTGCCTTTCGGCTCACCCTTCTTGCCACCGCCTTTACCACCTTGACCACTATACCCATAACCCTGATAACCGTATGCACCTGACGGCTTGCCTTTGGAATCGCCTTTCTTGCCTTTTCTGTCGCCTTTCTTTCCTTTTCCGTCGCCTTTCTTTCCTTTGCCTCCTTTGATGCGATTCAGCTCTGCAATCAGCTGCGTCACACGGCTAACATCCATGGGCACAGGGTCCTGATCTCCCGGTGGCGGCGCAACGACGCCCAAGGACTGATGAACCTTCGTGGTTGACCACTGGGTCGTCGTGGACTCGTATGAGACCACATAATCTCGCACAGCAGAATAAGTAGTCGTCTCAGTCATTTGCAATTGGATATGCTGACGAATGGCCTGTGGAAGACATCTCAACACCGTCCCTAAAAGGACGTCATCTCCGACCGGCTTGCCGGCCACTCTCTCATATTCAGTCGCCAAGCGCTCCAAGGCAGCCAGCTGCTCTCTCAATGTTTTGTCCTTCGTGAATGCTGGCATCGAAACCACTGCGTTCATCAAGGCCAAGGACCGGGCCTTCGACTTGGGCGCACACACACCCATCAACTGTCGATACACTTCATATCCATTTCTATTCTCCACCTGCCGAAGCAGGGTGCGCGGCTTAGCCTTCAAAAGCGACGCCAAAATGGCATATAATCGTTGGCTGCGCGCCTGCGCTGCGGCACTCATGTGAGCACTCGCCAGGGACCGATCCAAATTTTGCTCAATCTCCTGCATCTCTGATTCAAATGAAGCGTCTGCGAAAATGAGCCAACTCTTAAACCCATGCGACCACTCCTGCCAGATCGCAAGATCGTGATCGTGACTCGAGCTCCCAAACTCGTCAGGACGCTTAAGTATCCTATTGGCATCGGAAAACCCTGAAGTGGTTGAACCTGAGGGCGCAGCATCCTTGCTGCTCAGAGCGCTTACAGCAGCGACTGCTGCCTGGCTCGCGGCTGCGGCCGCCTGCGTCATCTGTGCCATCATTTGCGTCATGACCTCCGGTGTCATGTCTCTAGCCTGTGCCGAACCTGTAGGTGAAAACGGGAAAGGGTTTGTGCCTGCATCACCACCATGCTGCGAAGCAGAAGCGGGATCGGCACCCAGCTCATCATCAGTATCATCACCTGCCGGCACTTGTGCTGGAATGACATTCGCCATCGCTCTCACAAAGCTCGATCACGCCTTCGGAAGGGCGTAGCTCAGAAAACGAAGTACAACTGGGCTCAGGATCAATGTCTAGGCACTCAGCTGAACGCTTCAAGGACTGTTTGAACAACACACGATCAAGGTCTGCGGCTGCTGCGAGGGAGCGCTCACACTCCTTCTCTGGATGCACGCTACGCAATTGAAGATCCCAGGGAACTGCTGCCTCAAAGGAGTCTTCGGCTGCAAAGTAACGGAAAGCCTCTTTCAAATCTTGGTCCTTCAGGCACCGCTCACCAAACTGGAAAACCTGCTGGACAGTAGTCAATGCAGCCAAATGGGCCTCGAACCCTTCTCTCTGCGTAGCAACAATGCGGTTCCAACCTTCTGCAGTACGATTGGTCGGGCGCTCCCTCTGCACAAGCTGTTCTACGTAAAACTCAAGCAGTCTGCTCTTGACAGCCTCAACACTGCCTTCTGTGGTCGTGATTTCAAGAGGAGGCGCCGGCTATGGCGCTGGAGAAACACTACAGTTTCACCGAAGCTGTCCCCTAAACCCACAGAAGCAAAAGCTCGCAGCCCAATGGCCCCCGAACGCAAATCCCGAACGGAAGCTCACCCACGTGTGTCGGAACCCCTGGACGGCCAGGAGCTCCGCTACCATGAACAAGTTCCCACACTTTTCAACCTCACTCTGAGCCTGTTCGAGCAACGCGGAGCGACAAGTCTTTCAAGTGAAAACTGGAGTCAAAAGCTACTACTGTACACGTGTGTTACTGTTACCAAAATCATACATGTATGGGGTGTCAAAGTTGTTCAGATGGCAATGCCGGTGAAGGCTGAGGTCCTTCCTGTGCCTTGTGTGCAGAGCGCAAGGCTTTCCTGGCTCGAGCTGCCTGGACTGAGTGTATAGTGCATCTGAAACCCCCATATCACTGAGGTCCGACTCGGAAAGGCTTTGCAAGAAAGTGTGAAAGCTAGTAAGGTCTGGGTAGGCGAATGCCAGGTCCTTAAAGGCGAGGCCATTGCAGACCACCTCGTGCACCCCCTGCGCCTGCAGGAAGGCTGCAAGAAAAAGAGCGCCATGCCTGCGGGAAAACCAAGGGGCAACTGGGGCACGTAAGCGGCGAACTGGCATGGCAAGTGCAGGGGCTAGCATCGCACGGAGCACACCGCCCAGCCCGCGTTTTTCCTAAGGCAGTGCGTCCAACAGGCGTCGGCAGGCCGCTCTGCGGCAGAAAAAAGCTGTGTTGGGACACGTGGGGCAAAAGGTGGCCGTGGATCGCAGGCCCAACGGCTGAGCATGAACGGATCCCCACGGTCCATTCTGGAACAAGGCTATGTCCTCCACGGTAGGTGGGGCAACCTGGTCATCCGAGTCGGAAGAGTCGGCTTGCGTAACCGCAAAGCTCTCCACCAGCAGGGCCTCGATGTCGTCTGCGGGTATAGTCGGTGGAAGGCTGTTGGCTGCGAGGGTCCCTTGCTCGGACTGTGCAGTTGGCTGAGGATCGGCGCTGTTAGAGGCAGCTGGCTGGGTGACGATGAAGGCAGCCTCAAGTTCTGCTTCACGGGAGAAAATAAATCTGTCCAGCCCCTTCCCGAGGGCCGAGAGCTGGAAGGTCTTGGGCGGCGAAGACGAGCTAACCTCAAAAGGCGGCTCCACCGTCGGATGCTGTCCTCCCCTGGCAATGGGGCGTGTGGGCCTCCAACCCAAGGCGCATGCTTGAGCGATTTCAGTTTGTAAGGCTAAAGCTCCCAACGTATCATCTCTCCCGTAAAGCTGTACGCTAGGGTTTTTATGATGGCCTTGCTGTTGGCGTATCTTGTCGGCAGCTTGAATTTGTGCCCCGGCGCTGAGTAGACAGACCTTAAGGCTGTGCATAGTGAAGGCGGACGCTTCTTCCGTTGTCAGTAGTTCCGGGGAGCCACCCTCCAGATGTCGGCGGCACATGAAGAAACGAAGGCACCCGAGGGCTTGGCTATAGGACATCGGCTGGTGGTAGGCTGCAGCTGGCTTGCCCGGGAACCCCAGTAGGTTGTGCAAAGTGGGCAGTATGAAGTCGGGGCAAGTGTGTGCGCCGTAAATCTCCTCTGTGCGCTCCCAGGTAGCACCCAAAGGCTCGCCGGGTCTCGGCCGGAGATCCCGTGCAGACGAACCGCGAAGGGCTGACCTCGCTTGGTTGTTTTTGTATGCCAGCAAACCGCTCGAAGGCTGTGTCCTGTCAGCGAGAAGCTCTTAAGGCTGATGCGCTGGAGATCCCCGAATCTCAGGCCGCCGTGTAGGGCTAGCAGGAATCCCCCTAGGAGAAGGCAGAGCTCTATCGGGCAGTCCGGCTGGCATATACGGCCTTCCCAGGCTGTGACGACTGCAAGTGGCAGTGGCAAGGCTTCTCTCCTGTCCGTGTCGGTCTGAGCAGTGAAGGACCTTATGAGTCGGTCTGAGAGCACCGATGCGAGTTGGGCGAGACCGGCTGTCTTGGCTAGCCATGAAAGGGCTTTAATCATAGGCTCAGGGCCGGTGCTTCCAGGCTGCAGTGGCATGCCCATAGCAGGTCTCCTAGGCTAGCCACGGAGATAGAACTGATGTCGAGGCTGTTGAGAATGAGGTACTCCACAAACTGTCTGCAGGCTGACAAGTAGGTTTCCAGTGTGCCGGCAGTAAAGGGCAGTTTACTCTGAGTAAGTAGCTGCTGGGAATACTTGGCCTCTTGAAGGCTACGGTACAAGTCTGCCGAGTCCCCGAGGAGCCAGAGTAGCTCCTTCCACTGTTCCAGGGCCTTGGCTTTTCTAGAGGCCTGCTGGCCTTTCCTGCATGGTGACCTGCGTGGGCCTGCCGTCGGGGCGGCACCATGGTCGGGCAAGCGTGTCTGCCGGACCGAGGTCGGGGCTGATGCTGGTCGCGAGGGCAGGTCTTGTACATGGAATCTAGGAATCTAGGACCCATAGGCCGTTCCAGTGCTGGCTGTGGCCGTGGCGGAGGAACGTAGCGAAGGCTTCTTGGCGGTGGCCGTGTGAAAGGCTGACTGACTGGGTGGCTGAGTCCCAGAAGGCTGGCACGCCAGCTGGGTCGAGGCCCCGGCGGTTGGTGGAGGCCACCTTTGCTGAGGGCAGGCGGAAACCGCGCGCCTGGGCAGAATCGAAGGAAGCGGCACTTGCAAGGACCGGGCTCTGATAAGGCTGTGGACTGAGAAAGGCGGGGCCGGGCGTACTGCCGGCGGCAAGGCTGGAGGGGGCAGGCCCGGGCGCGCTTTGTGCACCGACTGCAAGGGCAGGAGCACGTGTCTGTCCTTCGCATAGCTTCGTGGTTAGAGGTTGGGGTTTTCCGTTCTTTCAAATCAGTTGCTATTTACGCAAACGTCTTTCTATAAAAGCGAATCAAATATTGTATCTTCCAAATGAATCCAAAAGGAGCGCAAGATAAAAGCTGAGCGAATGAAATATAAATTTGAAAATCAAGAGCACTCGGACGACACTCGTTTTATTCGCAGCGGTTGGTAGTCTCGCGGTGCCCTTGGTAGGGCGGATGCATGTTGATGCATCCAACCCCCCCGCGGCATGGAAAAGAGTATTCTCGGAATGTGCTGACATTCCAGGGTGGGTTGGGTGGGCTAAAGAAAACGACATGAGCCACGGCCTGAGCCTGACGTGGCTACCCATTCGAGACTGCAACATTGCGAGACTCTGGGACTGACCCGGAAAGACATGGATTGAAAATCACTCAAGAAATTCAAGCCGAAAGCAAAACTAAAATCTGACTGAGAAAATTTGTCTCCTTTCAAACAAAGCGCACGGGATCCGTCTAGGATCCAAGTCCTCAGCTAAGAACCCCCCCCCCGCCCGTCAGCTAGCTCCGGACAGATCTACAGGGTGAAACCCGGTTTAGCCTGTCCTTCGCATAGCTTCGTGGTTAGAGGTTGGGGTTTTCCGTTCTTTCAAATCAGTTGCTATTTACGCAAACGTCTTTCTATAAAAGCGAATCAAATATTGTATCTTCCAAATGAATCCAAAAGGAGCGCAAGATAAAAGCTGAGTGAATGAAATATAAATTTGAAAATCAAGAGCACTCGGACGACACTCGTTTTATTCGCAGCGGTTGGTAGTCTCGCGGTGCCCTTGGTAGGGCGGATGCATGTTGATGCATCCAACCCCCTTTCCCCTTCAGGGACGCACTACCAAGGAGTCTTCTCTGCCTTCCTCTTCTGAGGACGATGCCCCGAGGCATCCTGTTGCAGCACGGCCGGAGCCCTTCGTGCTGAGTCGAAGCTTTCTTTGGTCTCCCAAAACTGTTGCAGAAGCGAAAGGGGCAAATCCGAGTATGTGCATGCAATGCGATGTTCGTCCGAGAAGTTGGTGAAAATCTCGTTGGTAAGTTGGTCTGCGTACTGATTCTCATCGCGCGGCCTCCACCGTAGGAGGAGCTTCACTGAAGAGCGAAGAAGCAAGTCAGACAACTGCATGTTGATCAACATGAGTGGCCACTTTGTTGATGACCCCTTCTTGAGCAATCTCGAGTTGCCCTGATTGTCTGTGTCCGCAGCGCACTCAATGTCCAATTCCTTTCTGTCCACAGAGGCTGTCAAGTATCCGAAAATGTGAAGAGCCGCCAATGTTGCTAGCAGTTCTGCTGAGCCTGATGCCCATTGTGATTTTCCCTCCTGATCAAACAAGTACGGTGCATCACCCGGTGTCAAGCGCAGCGAAAACCACTTAGAAGTCTTAGTGTCATCACTTAACTCCCAATCGGCCAACACGACGAATCCGTCGGCACACTTTGCGTCTGTCCTGAAACCCGCGACCTGGTGTTTAGGCTTGCGGCAGGGGTTCACCTTAAAGGTGAACTCGTCAAGCGTTCTTTCCAAGTAAAGAAGTGTCAAGATGACGGTCTCAGGTAACTTGGCGACGGTGCTCCGGGACACCGCTGATGCCCACGCATACAGGGGGGCAAGGTGAGGCTTGATCCAAACCACTATCCTAGAAACAAACCCCAACCGGCCAAGGAACTCCCTGAAGAGTCGGACCTGAACCACGAAGCGTTTGGTCCTAGCATCTTTGATCCATGAAACGATCCAAGCTCCTCGAGAGTCCGACATGCCAACTTGCCAAGAACGGTAGTCGAGCTCAAAGCCCACGAAGGGAACCTTAAAACCTCCCCGAAACTTCTTAAAGGAGAAAGGGGTCCCTAAGGCAAGATACAAGACGAACCACATCACCAGATTTCGGAACTTCTGTGCTCCAGTGAACACACCGTGGATGTCGTCCACGAAGCAAAGTTGATAGAACCATTCCTGAAGCATTGCTCTGGCGACTGTCCTTCCCACGAGTCCGAACAATCTGCTCCACCAAAATGAAGCGACACTCAGTCCGAATGTTCCTACAACATTAACCCAAACGACAGTGCTTGTAGAGTCTGCTTTGCATGCCATCAAGGGGTTTTCCCGACGCCTGTGCTTGACAAGTCGGTGAGCCGCACTAACGTCAGCTGAGATTCCAAAGGCAGCCTCGCGCGATCGTTTAGCAGAGCTCACGGCGTGTGCCACTTCAGCAGGGCCAGGTGTGGCCGTCTGGTTCAGCAGCCGAATGCCATTGTTGACCTTCACCCCATGGGTACCATCATGTAGGGGACGGACGCTGCCGTCTGGTTTGGCGACCGCTCCCATCGCTGCTATGCGCACCCTGTCAGCTCCGTGCTCGGCCGCCAAAGCGGAGTAAGTGGTCGGGTACATCCGTCCCAACTTCTCTTCCTCCCTGAACTTCAGCTCCATCTCCTGCACGGTGAGATTCGCGCTCTGGTAATTTTCTTTGACAGCCTCAAAAGTGCTCTCATCAAGTTTTCGCCATTTGACCTTCCGATCGAAAACCTGCGGCACCCTAGGTATGGTCTCGTCATAGCCCAATGGAACACCTTTCTCAAAGCACTCCTCGCCTTCTGTCAAGATTTTCCAGTCCGGGTCTTCCAGCAAGCGTGACGTGAGAGCAACCGAAGATAGAAAGGCTGTGGATCAGGAACTTCCAGCAAACCTTCGTGTTTGGCTCCGTCAGTCTCACATACAAGTGCAGCCCAGTCCTCGCGAAGGCGTCGCATCGCACCTTCATCGAAAGGCGATTCCAGAATCTGCCCGGTGGCCAACTTGAGTGCTAACAATTGGCAGTCTGGCACCTGCTCTGCGACAAACTGCTGCACCAAGCCATTCAAGCGTCTTGACAGGTCCTTTGATTGCTTTGGTAGCGATGCTCCACGGGAGGCAGGATGCCAACGCGTTGGAGAACAAAGACCATAGCCGTGAGTGATAGGCGACTCTCTCCCGTCCCACTCCAGCATCAAGGGATTTCCGAAGTTGCCACAAAGCTCTGGTCTGAAGACATCATCTGCTTGCTGGTCCACTCCACCAGCCGGCGGGTCCGATTCCAAACTCTCCGTTGATGACATGACAGTTCCCCGGCATCCAAGGTCCTCTCTGCCAGCTGACTGCCTGCAGGGCAGTTGATTCCAAGGTCCTCAAGAAGCTGTGCATCCGGTTGCTTCAGCTCCTCAGTCTTCGACACCGTGAATGCAACGACAATCAGTCGGCGGCCCTTCCAAGGCATGGTGCAATGCAAGATGCCACGGGCATCGAAGCAGAGGCCTTCGTGGGGAATCGGCATGGCCGTCCCAAACACTTCAGAGCCTCCAAAGGTCTGTGGTATAGCACCATTGTCTTGTTGCAGCCACAACTCGCCCCCGGAAAACTGGGTAAGAGGGATTATCAAGTTCTCGCAGCAAGCATTACGGCTGTCCTTGTGGAGGGCAGTGCACACATTGTCGTAGATGCTGATGGTGCTGAAAGGATGGAAAGGACGCACACTCCGAACAAAACGGACCAAGCACTTGGTGGCCAGCGGGAAGTCGTGGCATGCCTTCCTCAGGCCTGTCAAGCCTCCCTTGTTGTAGGCACCCGTGGAGAAAGAGCTCGCCACTCGACAGAGGAGGCCGTATTCCAATCACGACCTTGGCGACCCACTAAAGGCTTAGGGTGATGGCTGTGCGGACAGCGCGGCGGCAACGAGCCCAAGTAATGGCCCTGAGCATCAAAGGTGGGCCACAAGCTGTATGGCGGGAGCTGAAGCCTGAGCCGTTGGGAATTGGAAAGGAAGCGGCTGGGCTTAGCGGTAGGGGCCTCGATTGCAGGTCGCGCACCTGAGGTAACTGCCAAAATGACGCCGGCCGCTCACCATCCTTGGTGGCACCCAGGTCCTCAGGGCTCTCAAGCACAAAGCAGCCTCCTGCGGATGCACAGGCGGATGCCGCTTCTACACATCGCTGGAACAAGGAATTTGCCTTATCAACCTTAATTCTATTGTCATCAGACAACCATGGAAAACCTGTGGGCCATGCTTCCGACCTGAGTGGGGCCGGTCCTGGCCGTTTGTGCCTAGCCCGCGACATGGTTTCAAGTGGTGGACTCGCCAAGAAAATCCAATCTCCCTGGCACAAGCACTTAAGAATTGAATCCCAAAACCGATCAGTCATCAAGTCGGGATCGTGAAACTCGTATCCTCTGCACTCGCTGACCCCTGATTGCAATGCAAGGTATGCCTGCACGGAGGGCAGACCGAAGCACATGATTTTGAGGCCAGCGGCTGGGGACCGTCACTCGGCTTTGCCGTTGCCTTGCGACAGCTCCTGGTGGCGAATGGCCGGATGCTCTTTGTAGCACCCTTTGACCCGGCACACGTGTGCGCACCCACAGTTGCCCTGGCAACCCTGATTGCTGTATGCGAAACAGATATCCTTGCCATCGGGTGTCCTCCAGACTAGCTGCAGGCCTCTGAAAGCCCCCTTTTCTTCGCCCTAGATTGGATGGTGGCAGTCTGAGAGTCACGCTTCGACGTGATGGTGTCAAGCTGGGCTGCTGTTGGCTCATTCTGCTCTGTCTCTTCTGCTTTCAATGCCAAGTACTCAGCGCTTGGTGTCTCAGCCTCGTTAAGCTTGCCATAAGCGGCCGAAACCGCACGCATCATTGCCTGCCTTTCTTGGGTCTGCAAAATCCTGGGCTGATTGAGCGCACGGGCCTCTGCACGGAGTTCTATTTCTTTCGAGCTAATCTCTTTAGCGAGTTCCCACGCTGCCACTATGGCAGCCGTCTGCTGGCGCCCTGCTGGGGTGTCCGCTGGCACTCCAAAGTCTGTGTTCGCAGCCGTGCGCGAACCAGCACGATCATCGGCGATAGCCTGGAATCTGCGAAGCGTGGTATGCACGTTGC
Organism: Symbiodinium sp. CCMP2592; assembly: GCA_905221615.1. Classification (NCBI taxonomy): domain Eukaryota; class Dinophyceae; order Suessiales; family Symbiodiniaceae; genus Symbiodinium; species Symbiodinium sp. CCMP2592. The sequence goes on along the minus strand of CAJNDT010000741.1, from coordinate 120,609 downwards.
ACACGGCATATTGTGTGGCGAGGGAAGCCCCGGCCTCCTGCAAAACATATTGCAAGTCAGCATCGACTCCGCTGACTCTCTCACGCATCTCTGCTTCAGTCACTGCCATCCCTGGTCTGGGCAAGCGGCGCCTCCCTCGAGGCCTTTGCTCTGCAGCCTACGGTCCGGCTTCCCCGCTGAGCGCCCTCAGGCCTTTGCTTCAGCCTCCCAAGGTCTGAACCCTGAAGCACTGCCAAGGGCGGCAAATGTCGTTACGCGCAACCAACAACAGCCTGAGCGCTCAAATCAGTACATGAAGCAGTGCACTTGCCAATGACAAGAACTTCAAAGACGGGCGATTCAAGGTAACATGAGATCTTCTTTTGAGCATGGTCCAAACTCAGCTCGTGTCATGGTGTCCCTAAGCTGTGCACAAAACAAAGGCTACGCGCAAATCAACAGTAAAGGCCTTGTGCACCTCAATCACTTGAGGAAGTGGTAGCCTCTCCTGAGCTACTTTCTTCGGCCTTGTTGTCGTCGGCCATCGACCTGATCCTGAGCTTGCAATCCTTACAAATTGCATCGAAATCTGTTGAGGCCACCTGATCAAGATACAAGACGTCCTGGCATTTAAAAGGCTTTACATAGCAAGCGTGGTTCACATGCAATCTGCGGAACCCTGTCTTCTTGCTGACACTAATGAAATACTTGGCCTCTTCCTTAGGAGCGGCTGCCGACTCACGCTGGTCCTCATCCGCCTCCTCTGCGATCACGTGTGGCCCAGGGATGCTCTGCATGTAGAGAGGCGGGTAGCGCCCGCCAAGCCGGGGGTTCCCCCCAACCTTGGTCGCCCGTTCGTGCCTTGCCCTGATCACCGCACCAATCTCGCCTCTCTCCTCTGCGAAGCTTTGTAATGCATCTAGTGCATCAGCCTCCACGTAGCCTCGTTCTCTCCCAAGCAGAACAACCTCAGTCACCTGCTCCTGGATGCGATGTACTATCTGCCGAGCTGTCCTCGTGTAGTCAGCCGAACCCCCTCCACCGACCTTCCAGCGGCCGAGGAAGTCCCTGTCGTCCTTAGGTACCCTGATGGCAGCAGCAATCGAGGTGAGGAAGTTTCTTGCAGAGTGCCCAGAGAAATGTAATGCGCAATCTCCCGGAAGCAAAAGACGCTCTTTGTTCTGTATCCAGCGGCCCTCGGCCCAGCGTGGAACACAAAGCTCCTTGTAGATCTTGCGCACATAGAGTGACACAGCAGAGGCATCCACCCCTTTGTTGCCACACGTTTCCCAATCGTCTGAAGCTTGCAAAACCAAGAAATCCCTCTTGTATTCAATCTCTGACCAAATCTGATGTCCCTTTTTCAACCAATCCAAACCAGAGAAACTGGCCTTGCGGGATATGAAGAGAGGCACCATGTTGATCCTCCGATCTGGACCCGTCGTCTTGGTCTTCCAAAGTTTGCAAGAAAGACCCTCTATCGTGAGCCGCATGCTCTCTGGCCTCATGCACTGAACATCATCTGACCTCATGCTTCCCCAAAGCATCAGCAGTGCAACAAAAGCCATCGCTCTTGCGTATCTCACTCTATCTTCGTCAAACACGTACAGCTCAAGTGAAAGCGCCATAGCTACAGTAGGCTGCGCCGCCTGATGCAGCACTGGCCCCTTTTCCACCAGCTCGGCAGTGACATTCTTGCTGTACGACACCCATGTAGGATCCCTAGACAGCATATCACCTTCCCCGACGCGTCCGACCTGTTCCAGAACAGAAAGCGCTGCCGCAAAAGCATCTATGGTCGTCTTTCCTGCACCCTCCTTGACAGCTTCAGTAGCATAATCCAAAAGGTCTTGCAGCCCGGCTGGCCAGACGCGGCCCTTCGAAACCTCCAGCCATCTCCCGAACTTGTTCCAAGAATGATAACGATTCCTAAGAGTCTTTGACCGTCTCGTCCCAAAGATACGCACACATGCCTCTTCGGGATCAGCGACTTCTTTCAAGATCTCCACTATTGGTGTCTTCGCTTCAACCAGGATATTATACAAGAGCATGGCGTACTTTGCTTTGGCGGCCTTCTCCTCAGCCGCCCTCTTTGATGGGTCCACACTATTCTCCCTGGCCTTTCTGGCCCTTTCAATTGCAGGCAGCAGCGAAAGAGGGTTGCTGTGTGCAAGTCTATCGAATGCTTCAGATGTGGCCGAAGCAGAAACGGTATGCTGCCCCACCAAACTCTCCATCAAACCCGCTCTCGCTACTCTCTTGGCGTGTGCCACGACGCCTGCACCTTCCTTGTGCCATTTGACAAGCTGATCGACTGCAAGCTGAAGATTACTTGCCCCCATCCCTGGCAACAGTATCTCCACCAATCTGCGCGCACCTCTGTCATCGTCAAAATCGTAGTGCAGCTGCCGGGGGCTTGTAAAGCATGATTTCAGCTTCGTCATTAGCTCCCCTTGGAGGGGTGGCCAATCAAGATCCATTGCGCGTCCCGCGAGGGAAACTCTTGCTCCCTCCTAAAGAAAACGACATGAGCCACGGCCTGAGCCTGACGTGGCTACCCGTTCGAGACTGCAACATTGCGAGACTGTGGGACTGACCCGGAAAGACATGGATTGAAAATCACTCAAGAAATTCAATACGAAAGCAAAACTAAAATCTGACTGAGAAAATTTGTCTTCTTTCAAACAAAGCGCACGGGATCCGTCTAGGATCCAAGTCCTCAGCTAAGAAACCCCCCCCGCCCGTCAGCTAGCTCCGGACAGATCTACAGGGTGAAACCCGGTTTAGCGTGTCGGTTCCTGGCGGTATAGGGCTCACTGTTGAAGCGAAGGCAAAAAAAGAGTCTTTGCGAAAGCGTCGGACCACTGTGGCCCGTTCTTGCCTCGATGACCGAGGGCTCTCTCGGCTGGGACTCCTGCTGCGACCTGGCTGGGAACTTGTAGGCTGATCGTCGTCCGGGTGGAGAAGGCCCGAAAGCACCCAGAGTGGAGCAGGTAGGGATCTGCCTGTTCGCTGAGCATCGCTGTGAAGGCTGTTGACCGGGCTCCATGATTCTAGATTGCTAATGTCTTCCGGATCTGTGTCTGGATCCATGATCGGCTAATGGCATGCAGTGAAGGCAAAGGCTACCGCGACGCAATCACAGACTGGGCCCGCTGCTCGAAGGCACGGCAGGTCCTGCAAGTCAAAGCTGGATAACAGTGCATGACCCTAGATCTGAGAACAAGCAAGAAGAGGCAAGCGCTCTTTTTGTGGGCCGATGGCGGCTGTCGTGCGGCGCGAAAACTGCCGTGTGCCGGAGCCTCTATCATGGCTTATGGCTAAATTGGCAAAGAAAGTGCTTGTCAAGGCTGCAGAAAGGGCTCGCAAAAGGCTGTGAAGGCAAACGGCTACCCCGACGAGGCTTGCGGGGGTACGGCTGAAAACCATTCAAAAGGGCTACGGCCAAGATCTGTAAATTCTTTACAGCGCGAACATTGATGGCCGGAGTGCTTATCCTGGTGCTCGACGGAACCCGGATTGAGTTCGCGACCACAGGCTGAATGGTAAGGGCAGAGAGGCACGGTCGAGCACGGAAGGCCGCAACGCATCTCACCACGGCTGCCCACCCGGGCAAAGGCTGGGTCCAGCTCGAAGGTGTGAGGCAAGGTAAGGCTGGGGATGATAATGCAGTTGCGCATGTTAGGGCAAGGCAATCTCGGCAGGGCCATGGCTGGCGGCTTGTACTGGTAAGGCTGGGCCGGCGGCTCCACAATGAGCTGCTTGCGCCTGTCGATCAAAGGCTCGGGAGGGCGTTGCAGGTCCTGAAGGCATAGAGCAAGTTCCCCATATTGCGGGGGTTGCCCTTCCGTGTGGCACCCCTCTCGGAGCGGTGGGCAAGGCGGGAGGTCCACGGGCTCGCCGGAAGACTGGGGCTCCTGCTCCTGGCTGGGCCGCGGCTCCGAAGGCTGAGCGTCTGTGGGTCCTGGCTCGACCGTGTAAAAGTAGGACTCGACGTCGATCTCCACGGCTGCAGCTGAGGGCTCACCACCGTAAAAATTGATCCGTGTGCGGGAGTCCCAGATAACGGCTAGTCCAAAAGGCTTGGCTGGGCGGTAAGGGCCTGAGTACTTGGGCTTGTGGTCGGATGCAAGGAACTCCTAGTTTGGCTATGCAAGGCTGAGTGAGGGGCCTGATCGGAACTGCTGGAAGCTGGCTCCGGGGAAGGCTGTGGGCTGGGTGTGCGGCATGGTTGGCGGGTCTGGCGACTGGGCCTTGGCTGAGTCGGGCAGAAAGGTTTGCTGCGCCGGCGGTTCTGCGGGACCTCGGGTGCTGCGGGGGCTTCTCCGAGGGCTGCGGCTGTCATGTCGATGAGCTGTCCCGTCATGGAATAAAGGCCTGCTTGTGGTGCGGCATGAAAGGCTGTAGAGGAAAGGCTCCTCCATAGGGAGGTACTCTCCGTCGGCCTCAATGGGCTGCTCTGTGACTGCAGCCGGTACTGAAGGCTGGGAAGGCTGAGCCGCTTCGGCCTGGGAAGGCTGGGCCGTGTCGGCTTCATCAAGGTCCTCCACGTCCTGAGGTGGGACGTAGTCAAAACAGGCTGGAAGAGGGCCTGTGTAACATCCGTCTTGGGCATGATAGAAGGCTTCCTGGTTCTGGTAGATAAGAAGGCTACGTGGGGATAGGCTCGAAGAACTATCGCAAGGCCGAGCATCATCCTGTACGGCTGTGTCGGCTGCTGTCTGCGCCGAGGCGGAATGCATGGCTTTGAGTTTGTTTAGGTTAGGTGGAGGCAACGTCTTCAGCCAGTCGGCGAAGGCATCGTGGTCAGACGCCATGGCTGAGGCTGACGCTGAAGCTCCCATAGGTGCTGTGACAGAAAATGCTCGGGGGAGTGACCATGCCCGTCGCTCAAGAAAGCTGACTGCATCGTGAGGCAATTGCACGCAGGAGTCCTGTGAGCTTCTTCCGGCTGGAGGGCATGTGACCTGGCCCAGGGCATGGAGAGCAGCAAGGCTTGTGAATGAAAGACCAGGCCTGAACTGGGCAGGGCTAGGATGGCGAAGCCCGCATCGGTATGCAAATGCCATGCTGCATATCTCTTTTGTCAAGGCTTCCAAAGGCGGGCTTCCAGGCTATGCTTCTGGGTCTCCTTCGGAGTCCAGCAAGGCTGACGGTCCTTGGTACTGGCATGCATCAACTGCTGCCTCGGTAAGATAAGCTGCTATAGTGGGGAAGGCTTGCTGAAGGGTCAGGAGCAACCCGGCTACCCTGGCGTAGGTCTGGTCCAGGCGGATCCTGACGGCGTCTATCTTGGCACTGATAAAGACCCAGGGCGAAAGAAGGCAGCGAAGGCGCGGCTGTTCATGGGCTCGGCGGCTGTGGTGCCACAAAGCTTGCTGTGCCCCACGGCGGTCGGCTTCTAAGATGCCGATGCGAGCCTCCATAGAGGCGAGGCGTTCAGCAAGGGACTGCAATGTCGGCTCTTCAATGGGCTCTTGGCTGAAGTCCTGAGTGGAAGGCTAAGGCTGCACTGCATCGTAGGCGGAGCTTGTGTCAGGGTCGAAGGCCAGGGGACCAGACAAGCCCGCATTCATACGGCCCATGGCTGAAAGGTTGGTCATGTTGGCTGTCGGCTGGCCCTGATTCCATTGGAGGGCAGGGCTATTGGTATAGGAAGGCCAAGGAGAGCGCTGCCCACGCTGATCCTGGCGGCGGGGTTGCTGGTGCCCCCTCATGGTGTTTCAGCCGAAAGAGCTACGTAGGCAAGCTGGGACTAGCAGCGGGAAGTGCAGGCAGGGCCCGGGCTGAGACTGTGTGCGAAGATCATGTAGAACCTGAAAAATCTGCTGAGTCGGGCTGACGGCTGACCATCCAAGGAGGAGGCACTGAAGGCAAATAACGCAAAGGGCTGGACTGAAGGCGGCTCACCTGAAGACAGGAACTGCTGTTTGGCACAGGCAAGAATCGGCTTGGGAGGCTGAGGTGCTGGCCTAGGCTCAAAGAAACCTGGGGGGGCAGCACGGAGCAGCAGGGCTAATTGCAGGAAAGGGCTCATGGAAGGCTTGAGGTACCGGCCGGGCTTAACTGGCTTCCGAGTAGGCTTGTGCTGGCTGAGGCTGCAGCAGCCGACACGCTGAAGATGCCTAAGACAAATCAAGGTATAAGCCCCCATATGCTGGATGCGCAAAGGATCGGCCGGCTGAGGGCCCGGGATGTAAGGCGTAAGAGCCGAGTCACCCTCGGGCCTTGGAGATGCGTTCTGCTATGTAGTCGTGGCATGCCTTATTGAGAAGGCACAAGGCAGCAACTTGTCGGCTAGAGCCTGCAAAAAAAAGTATATTGGCACAAGGCGCGACTCCGGAGAGAAGGCCCTCAAGGCTCCAGCCAAGGAAAAGCTCACGTAGGTCCTTAGTGGGGAACCACAGAACCTGGAAGAGAGGCGGCTGAAGGAGCCACAGAAGCGGTACCTTAAAGGGGGTCCAAAGCAGCGGGTGGCGGTACCTTAACCCTGGCACGGCTGAATCAAGGCTGGGGCTGTGAGGGGCTAGCCATACACTGCCTGACCCCTGGCTGGTTGCATCCAAAGCCTGAAGGGAAAGGGCGAACCGCTCGAAGTAGGCGGGGGGAAGGAAATGATAGCTCTGGTACCCTCCCCCCAAAGGCAACGCAGCAGGCTGAAGGCTGGTGCAGCGGAAGCCCGGGAGGCCCCCGGAGAAGGCTCGGAATCTGGCTCTGCAGGCCGACCCAGAGGAAGGCATCTAGGGCGCAGGCAGCAGACCTGGGCCAAGCAGTTAGTCAGAAATGTCCAAGTGCGACACAAGATATTCGTGCTCTCCTGAGAAAGCAAGGCTAAGGGCAACCAAGAAGGCCCACCGGCAAACAACAAGATGCGCGGCCCGACTGTACCTGAGAGCAAAAGGTCCTGCAGGCAAGAGCTGTGGGGCTGCCCCATAAAACCTGGAAGCGGCAAGGCTTCTAGAAGGCCTGGCCAATGCCACTGATAAGGCAAAATTCGCAAAGGCAGGAAATAAGGGTCAGAGTGACCCAGGGCCATGGCTGAGAACCCGGCGGCCGCCTGAGATGCAACACGGCTCAAAAGAGCATCTCAACCATGAGCTGATGGCACTCATCATTGGCTAGAACTAAAGGGAGCCATTCGTGCACCTGAAGGCAAACAAGGATACGAGGGCAAACTGTCCAGGAGAAAAGAAACTCCTGGAGGCAAGGCTCCAAAGGCTGTCCCTCATGCGGCGCCAAGGCGAAACACTCTGTGAATGTAATCACATACCAATTCCAGTCATGTAAGGCAAGTCTGGCTGGGGCAAAGGCAAAATCCGGGGGACGAGTCCACCTCGGAGGCAAAGGCGGAGGCCTGCTGGGCGAAGGCGGGGCTTGATCAAGCTCCCACTGAAACATGGTGAGGGTCACAACTACATGTGCCGGCAACATGGCTTCGCTCTAAGGCAGAGACAAGCAGGCTACAGGGCTGCAGCTACGGCTAAATCTCGCTTTTCGAGAAGACTCAAGTGCTAGAGCCAGTGCTGCGATGTGCTACACATTCACATGCCTTCTAAAACATACGTGAACAAAAACACGAAACGTGGCCCGAGCTGCAAGGGTGGGCAGACCACCACGGGAACTACACCTCAAACCCTTATTGGGCGAGGGTGGCCGCCACCTGCAGAGGCGAGGAGCGCGAACCCTAAGGTACAGGGGTGTCGGGTGGACAAAGGAAAACCCCGATTGGGGCAGGATGCTTTAGGGCATCAGGCCGGTGTGGTGCCTCAGGGGACTTATGCCCTGCGGTCCCGGCTCAAAAAGCCTCAGAGAGAAACTCTGCCACAAGGGCGAGAGTGCCTCAACCTGAAGGTGAGGAGCCGAGACGGCGAGCCTGGAGGCACCAGGCAGTGCAGTAAATATCGGGCTTACAAGGTTTGTTATACAGCCTTTATACAAACCTGATATAATTGCAAAACCCGCAGAAATCGTGTAGATAGGATCCTCTGAAGAAGAAACCATATATACGGCAGGTGTCCTTGAGCAACAAAATCTGCCCAAAGAAAAGTGCCAAAATCTTACTGTTGCAGGTCCTTATATAATCCCCAGGGTTTCGAGTACAGTCGTCATATCTAAATAGTTCGTGGCCACAAACATATATACTTGGTAGGTATAGGCACACATAGGCATTAACCGTTGAGAGGTTGTATGTCTCCTCAATAAACTAGCTTGTTTCAGAGGTCGTTCTGACGATTATTCCAAAGAAAGCAATTTTTCGGCATCGGCATTATTTATATATATATATATATTTTTATATTTATATTTATATTTATATCCCTTGCTATACATATCGACATGGGTTCCGACATGTCTGGCTTATTCGACCTTTGGAGAGATAAACCCTTGATAAGCCATCTCTCGATAGTAACCTTGCTTATTGCATGGGTCTTTATATATATATATATATGTGGACATGCACATGCATGCACTGTGCATGTGTCTTGTTTGAGTGTGTGCACATGTGTATATGTGTATATATATATGTATATATATATATATATATATAGATGCAAACATGTACACATATAACACCATGCACGTATATCACTATAGACTTGTTTCTTTGTGTATGTTTTTGAAAATATATGTGTTTGCATAAACAGTGCAGGTTTAGTGCAATATCACATTGTGAACATGTACGTATTGTATTGCGTACACAAATGGATGAATCTATGTACCTATATATTCGTATATATATATATATACAGATTTACACACATGCACATTTGCTCTTCGCTTCATACATACACATGGAAAAACAGCTTTGAGCATATGGTGACAAACATGAAAATTTCTTATCACTGATCGGCCTGGTTCTTGTATTGATCGATTCGCTGCCTCTTTACATGCTTCGTGGATCCAAGGTATACACCTATCGCAATATAGGTTTAGGGAATATATAGGGTTACATAGGGATATTGAGATATGTATCTTCATTATGCACATGTTGCATACACCTATACAAATGTTAGCTGTGTCTATGTCTGTGTGTGCAAAGGCTTCTATGAAGTCCTGGCTCATGTCGTGAGTCTTTTTTCTGTTTCTTCTTCAGAACAGTCGCAGTGTTCAAGATGGCCAGCCTGCCGCTGAAACCGCAACTCAACTCCGAACATAATGAATTGAACTTGCTGTCTGTGAGCGGCCCTCATAGAAGTATTGTTTGGGAACGAGCAACCATTCCACGATATGGCGGACACACTAATTCAAAGTCAGATCACAGAATCATTTGCACACTGTTCATCCAATCGTAAGAAGCCTCATGAATTCAAAAGAGACGCAAACCCATGACTCTCTCTGCCAAAACTGTGCCAGCAAGTCCACAGCCGCAAAATCGTTGTAATTGGCATGTTTCTTTGTACATTTTCTTTTTTTGGCTTCTTCTAGTTCACACTGGGACTGAGTGCACTGTTGTCTGTGAGGCCCACCCACACGAAACGAACCGAACTGGAAGTTCAAAATTCAACTTGGAGTTTAACTGGAAATTGAACTGAGTGTTCGCACTGAGAAGTCGAAGACAACTATGGTGTTCGAACTCAAGTCAGTGCTTGGAGCGGTTGAATACCCGGCCACAAACCTATGCAGCTTTGACTTCCGGTTTCATCGACTTTCCGTTCTCGGAGGAAGTGCTTCAAGTGGTCTGCTGTTTTAAACAACAGAAATTAAGAAGCCAAGATCCGGTGAACATTTGACTTTTGGACTTTCGTGTGCTTGAGTGTGACACCGACCGGTGATGCTGTAATCCTTCGCTCCGGCGAACTGGGACTTTTGGAATTTGTGCAGGGACTGTCTGTTGTCTTTCGAGACTAGAACGGCTGCTAAACTTGGACTTCGCTCCACCTTTGCTTGGAACAGCTCAGAGCGACGGCTCTTTGTTGCTTCGAATCAGTCGCTAAGGCTCCGTGATTGTGCTAAACGGTCAATGCTTGCAAAGTCTGTGCGCCGCAGCCCTTGTGGAGCTTCGCTTTTGGTCTCACAGCTTTATAGTTTTTGTCGCTTGTTTGTTGTAGAGATTGAGTGCTGCAGTCGACCAGGCCCATTCACGCCAAAAAACAAGATTGGATGGTCCATTGATTCTTGGAACCTCAAAGCGTTTCTCCGCTTCACTGTATTGGATTTTGACACACAACAAGTATTTCCCACGGTCTGCAGCAGCGTCAGGTCGCCGTCGTTCTTGCATCCAAGTCGCCATTGTTTGCACACTGTGGCTTCTTCACTTTCGTCCTTTAGCGTGCGTCAGCTCTGTACATGATCGTGACGGAATAAGACACAGGGCTGTCCATTGTCTGGGGAGACTAGACCGGTTGCCGGAGCTGGTCTTGGCTCCACCTGTTGTCTTGGGGGACTGAGCGACGGCTCTTTGTTGCTCCGGATCGGTCACTGAAGCTCCGTAGTAAGCGCTGAACGGCCAAGTGCGCCGCAGCTCATTTCGAAGAGCTTCTTCTGTTTCACCACTTTTTTGTAGTTTGTTTGTTAGTTGTTGTCTGTTTGTAGGGACCGAGTGCTACAGCCGCAGTCGACGAGGCCCAGTCAAGCCAAAAAAAAAAGCGATTGGATGGTCCATTCAGCTTACAAATGTCGGACTCATCCAACTCCGATTGGATACGAGGAAATTGTCAAGCGAGATTGAATTGGCATAACATTTCGTACATTGGTTGTGGCCATATGACCATTGACAACAGTGCGACCAATGCGACAGCAACATTGGAGCAGCTGAATTGAGTTCGTCATTGCTTTGGGAATAACCGATTACCTGCCAAGCATTGTATCATCTATTTCATGCGGATTGTTGGAGTGATTCCATGCCCGCCACGGTATTGAATCGCCATTTGAGAGTCCCATTCTCGATTCACAACGCTGTGATTGGAGAAGCAGCTCTATTGTCATCCGCAGGAGCAGAAGAGCAGATTGAGAGCGACGATTCGGAGAGAGATTGCCACCGAGATGGCAAAACGCGCATCATTGTTGATGCTGGGACAACTGTCCACATTGGGCCAACCCAACGATTGGCACGCCGACGCCAAGCAAAGGGGCAATTGATCCAATGATTGCGGACAGCAAGATTGCCATTGCAACATGGTGAACTTGATTGTACATACCGACGCAGATTTCTGATGGATGACAGTACCTTCATTGGCAAGCCGTTAGCATTGACAAGCGAAATTGCTTTTGAGATTCTAGCATTGGTGGACACAGCATACATGCTGAGTCCAAGGAACCGTGGTAGATTGTCGCATCAGTTCACCACAGCCATTGTACACTCGTGCACTCTGCACTTGGCTCAAGATTGATCTGATTGCTCGTGAAAAGATCGTCGACCGAGTGATTGCATTCTGAAGCTGACTGCATCCGTGTCTGTGCATTTGATTGTTGATTGCATACGGCACTCCAGCGAAGCTCACAGATTGTTCCTTGAATTTTTCATTCAAGCCCCCCTTAAGCCCCCCCTTCAAGCCCCCCTTAAGCCCCCCTTCAAGCCCCCCTTCAATGTTAGATTGCATGGTCATTCTCCAGCTCGTATTGGCTACGGACAGCACGATGCCTACCAATTGGCATTGGCTCAAGACTGGCTCATTGAATCCAGACAAAAGTCTGAGACCGAGTGATTGCATTCTGGAGCACATTGAGATTTCCTGTTGATTGTTGTTGCCTTGATTATTGCGCACTCCTGGTGATTCTCGAAACGCTATTGGAATTTTCATGGTAGCGGAGCCCTGCGGCGAAACCCAGGGCACCGATTGACTTCAGAGGAATTTGTAGAGATGAACATTGAGCTCGGCAGTGCGGAAAGGAAAATGCAATTGGAACCTCCAGCGTCATTTGCAGGAGACAAGGACAGTTGGGAAGATTGGAACTGGCAGTTGAGATTCTACGTAAAGATTCACTGTCCATTGGCTGTGACCATCTTGGACACTGCGTTGGCATTGGATATTGAGGTAGACGATTCACTCATCAGCTCATTCTCGAGTCAAGATTTTCCAGAAGAAAGATTGCTCGAATTTTCCACTGAGTTGCATTATTTGCTTGTGAAGATCACGAAAGGATTTGCGGGAAGCATTGTCCGTACATGCAAGCATGAGAACGGATTCGAAGCTTGGAGATTGCTGTACGAGAGATTTTGGATTTCTGGCAGAGGCCAAGGAATGGAAACATTGAGCCGAATTTTTCTTTTTGAGTTTAGGAAAGATTTCTTCGAAGAAGATTTCATTGCCTTCATTGTCCTGAAGAAGAGATATGAGGAGACTGGCGGAGATGCATTGAGTGAAGATGTTCTTTTCGCATTGCTCATAAGCAAGACTGAGGAAGCATTGTCAGGCTTTCTTCGATTGCATCAGGATGCATTGGGAACATTCGATCGGGCCGTTGACTTAGTCAAGAGCTATTGCAGATTCTGTCGATCCACATCTGGCAGATTGATTCAGCCAGCATCTCAGCATCAGTTGCTGCGGATGATTGTTACAGAAAGCGAAATCAGAGATTCTGAGAGGAAGAGAAGCATCGGAAGATTGCAAGAAGAAAAGAGATTTCGAGGCCTTACTACGCGGACATTGGAGTACGTATCCCACCTTGTTGAAGATTCGGAGTTGATTGGCAAAAGAGAAAAGGAAGGAGAAAAGGAGATTGATGAGGAACAGGATGTCAAGGAGATTGAGGAAGCACAGGAGATCGGAGAAGGAAAGGAAGGAAGCTCATTGAAAGCAGAAGGAAGGAAGAGGAACAAGGAGAAGGAAAGTAACAGATTGGGAGATGAAGAGGATTGCAACACGATTGAAGGAGAAGGAAAAGAGAATCAACGAGATTGTTATGTCGAGGAAGATTCGACGGATTGCTCGAGCGAGGATGCTTGGTATTGCAGCGTGAAGCAGATTGAAAGAGAGAGGGAAGAAGAAGAAGAAGAGAGATTGGAGAAAGAAGAGAGTTGCTGGTTCGCAGATGCAGCATTGAACTTTGGCATGCCACATTGCGTTACGTTTTCTCAAACCGAGTGTTTGGATTGCGTTGACTTGGAAAAGTATTCCGACTGCATGTGTGACCCGATTGACGACATGGGCGTGAAGCATTGCGTTTGGACATGGCTTGGCTCTGATTGCGCATTGGACTTGACACAGTCATATGCCGATTATGTTGAGTTGGATTGCATGAAGGATTCTGATTGTTGTAGTCATCGAGACTGCATTCTCTCAGGCATTGCTTTGGAAGAACCCTGCATCGCGTCTAGTTCTGAGATTGGTGATCAAGTTTCATCTATGTCGATCGTTAAGCGATTGATTGATTTTTGCGCGTCCTTTTTTACGAATTGGAGGAGTTTGGGTGTACTAGATTATTGCTCATTCCCTGAGCGATTGAGAATTAGTTTTGGCGTTTTGATGTGTTCGCTCGTCACGACTATTGTTGTGTTTTGCGGATTCATGAGTGCTCCGATTGATCGTAGAGCATTTCTGCATGGATTGGAATCGGTCCTCGAGTTTCACAAGGATTGTTCGTTAAGGTTTACTTCGGATGTTGGACCCTTTGAGGATGACTTCAGATTGGACGATTATTGCGCCTTCGACTGTTTGCACTTTGGATTCAGAAAGGCTTTTCTGTGTCATTGTTGTTCAAGTACTGGAGTTCACGATTCATTGCCTCAGGATTCAGCGATTCTGATTCAGCAGGACTTCGATTGCTTGCGAGATTCTTCGAATGAGCATTGTTCTGCTCTCAGCCAAGAGCATTGGAGCAGGTGTATTGATCCTTTTGGAAACGTTCAGATTGTTCTGTGTCAAACTGCACTTCCATCATTCTACATGGAGGCCAGAGAAGTCTCATGGAGTGAAGCCTTGCGAGTCTACATTGAACACAACCTTCATGAGCGTTCGATTTGCAGTGGCACGAACATTCGTCAGTTGGATCATGCTATTGCTGTTGACAGATCTATTTGTGATGAGATTGAGCTCTTCAGGATTGATCGCGATTCTGCCATTGATCTTTGGAGCTTGATTGAACACTTCCTTTCAGCAGGCACATTGCAGCTGAGTTATTGTCACAGTACCATTACACTTTCAGCATGGTCTCATATACCATGGCTCAGCTTCAAACCATAGCTCAGATCTTCATCACCACGAGTTACTCGATTGTCACCTCATTCTGATCTGTATGATGGATTCCTTCGTTGCTGTTTCCATCACCATTGTTTATTCTCTGGTTCTTATCAGCTCTGTGTTGCATTAACTTTGCACTACATGGATTGTATCATCTCAATTCATTGCAAGCTAGTGTATCTCATGTTACCATTGCCAAGGCTGCCGTACAAGCCTGAGCTTGACAACGGCCGGCGGAAAGTGGTACCAAGAGCTGTCATTGAGCATGCGCGTCGCAATTGCCCCTCACCACTCACTGTAATAGATCTTATCCTAATAGAGCGCATTGTGCATATCAGTCGATATGGCTGGTGTCACAAAAAGGACTGCAAGTCCGTGCACAAACAGGATGAGCATACATTGAGCATGGGTATTGCAATCTGTTTTCCACGATTCATTGCAACAGATCTTGTTTTCGCATGGTGCAATGTGGTGTCGCCAACGGGACTTCCACTAAGCGCACCACGAAGACGGCCTAGCATTGATCATGGTTATTGCGATCTGTTGTTACGACTTCTGACGAATTGTACCGTCTTTTACGTTTCCCTGGACATTGTTCAAGAACTACTGAGAGACGGCACTCAAGAAGCGCTACCACAGATTGATTGCATGCGTCGCCATCTCGAGCCGAGGGACCGAGATTGTAAAGATTGTCTTGACATTCGCGTTCATGATTTTCTTTCGCGTTTCATGGAGCATTGTGCTCATGTCATTGATCAATTGCGGCTGTTCGATGTCGACTGCTCATACATGTGCCCATTGCAGATTGCTGCGTTGACATTCAGGGGCATTGACATGATTCAGAACGAGTTCTGCATTGAAGATCGAAGACATTGCGTCATGAGATTTCATGGACCCACTTCCTTGATTGTGATCCCATCTGCTGATCGTTGCTGTTGCGTTTGGCATTCTGGGAATTGCTACCCCGTTTCTGTCCACCTTCACATTGCTCTTTTCATTGAGTCGCAGCAAATTCCAATTGATTGCGACTGCGTGTCTATTCACCATTTCCTGCGATTCTGCTTCCTGATTGACGAAGAACAATTTTGTGCATTAGGATTGCATGAACGGCACGTACATTTGCCACCTCGAGAAGATTGCGAAATTTGGCATGAGTATGATTTTTCACATTGCGGTGACATTCGCTGTCATTCATGCCGACCATTGGACACATTGGACACGAGAGTGCTTGAGAGAGATTGTGATTGTCGAGAGATTTGCATTGATCTCACCTTGGAGATCCTCAGGAAGGATTCTACCATTGACTCTAAGGTCTTGATTTCGATTCTCACTCGCCATGCAGATTGCGTTGATGAGATTCCCGCAGACCTATTGTTGTTCTGTGCATTCGCTGAGGAACTGAGAGATTGTGGTGACAAGTCTGGAGATCCATTGAGACTAAGGTCATCCATTCCCTTGAGATCGCCGTATGCGATTTCATTGTGGTATTGCATCGACCACGTCTTCGATTGCAGTTGCACTGGATTCAGCTTCTCATTGCATCTTGCTCATCTTTTCCCCTTGAATGTTCCAAGGTTATTGGCTGAGCGACTTAACCACTGCCATTCTCAACCTAATACTGTTGATTTTGATTCACTTTGTCTGTTCCTTCGCACCACTGTTTTTATCAAGTGTCTTGATTGTAACTGTTCTTGTGTGTCGGTGCCTCTTTATTGTATTGACGAGTACGCCACGGAATGCACGAATTGGATGTCGCTGATTGGAGAAGGTTTATCGACCCATTGCCACGTCTTCAGTGTTTCAGGTTCGTCTGAGCATTGTGGCAAGATTCAACATTGCCTTTGTTATTCTCGAGTGACTGAGGAACCTTTTGGATTGACTAAGGAACCTCCGATGAGGTATTCCTGCGTGCTTCTGAGGATTGTCCCACTCAAGGACACATTGACACACTGCAGACAGATTGTGATGACATGTTCTGAGCTTCACAGGATTGACGTTGAACCATGTCGATTGATTACTGTGAGTCGCCTTGTTCGACACATTGCCTGTCTTAGCATTCCTCATTTGTCTTTAGATTGTGGAATGTCAGAGCGTTTGTCACTGTACGTGTACATTGAGGATTGGCCTATCAGTCCTCCGTCGTGTGTCTTGGAGAGGAGCTGTTGTCCTCACACTCGTCATTTCGCTCGCTTCTATCGTTTTGGTCATCATTGTCTTGAGATCCTCATTGTCTCATGTGAGTTGATCTCGACTGCGTTCGACCACCACTTCATTAAGAAAACCCCAAAACCAAACAAATATTGTTTCATCTGTTTCACGAATGCATTTACTCGTCCTATCTAAGGGACCGTATGACTTTCAGGTGATTGAAGCCTATTGCATGTTCCATTGTGCCTTCGCACAAGCTTCGATTGCACAAGCCTCAGAGTGCGTATTGCACCATTGAAATAAAGAAGAGGTGAGAATTGAGAGAATTCTTCATGAGCTCAGCATGTGCATTGGCAAGACTTTATCATTCCTGTTGAAAGCGATTGACCAGGGAGATTTTCTTGGAAGGCCTCGGACCAACCAGTGTGTTTGAATTGCAAGAAACAAGAATTCATTGTTTGAAGAGATTTTGTATTTGATTTTGAATTGTACAAAGCATTGTAGTGAAGAGCCGAACATTCATTGTTTCGAGTTCTACACACATTGACTCGGTCAATCATTGTTGTGTCAGCAACATTGTACATAGCATGATTTTAACGGCATTGAATGCGTTTTGAGATTGTAACCCGGAGTGTGCGCCTTTTGTGATTGTTTGATTATTTTCGCTCCCGCTTGCGATTGCTCGTAGATTGAGAGAAAGCGAATTGCACTCGTGATTGCATCAGATCGATTCATTCATTCTGATTGCCATGGCCACCAACGGAGCCCCGGCATTGGGTGCACGACCATTGGGGCCTGAGTACGTCATGGGTCCACCGGTCGTGACATTGCCGACCGGATCGCCATTGGAGCAATTCCAGTGCATTGTCAGCTCGATTGGCGAGCACGCCCATCCGCCGCATCACAGATTGAGGTGGAATTCTGAGATGGTATTGTCTCGCATGCGAGAAGCCATTGCCATTTTCTATGCCCACCTGGCGTGCATTGCCTCGTCATTGGAGCTACACCAATGGAAGACTGCACTCATTGAGACCACGCAGATTGTCGACAATTACGTCACTGTGACATTGGGCGAAGAAGGAGGATTCGTCCACCTTGATTGCCCAATCATCATGGAGATTGCCGAACTTGTGCATGACGCATTGACGGCGTATTCGCGCCAATACGTGCGATTCAACCACAAGATTGGCGGAATTGAAGTGCAACTTGGATGGACAGTTGGGAATAAGTATTCCCGCACATTGACTCCTGACGGATTCCCAGTCCATTGTGGTTTCGCCAATTGCATCTTCCTCAACCTATTGTGGGTTTGCAACCGCTGCATTGGGACGATGAGTCAGCCGGACATTGAGGATGGCATTCCCATCTTCTCGCCAAACTTGGCGTTTCTCATTGTCGATAAGACAGTTGAGTGTTACTACGCATTGAGGAGCATCTTCACACGTACCATTGCTGTCACATCGTACAATTGTCAGAACTACGCCCCTGTGGAGGGCTTGATGGATTGGTTCTGCTGCATTGCTCTCCCAGCAAGCTTGATTGAGTCGCTGAATGCTGGATTGACGACGCTGATACCCACGCCATTGGGTCAACTTAATGCCCAATTGACAGTGGATGCTGCCTTGAGAAAATTGTGTCATTGGTTTCGACAGAACAGATTCAATGAGGCCCAACAAAGGGAATTGGTGAAGATCATTGTGTTTCGACCATTGAAGCGAATGACTGATACACGATTGAAGGTCCCCGATGGCACGGGAGGCTTTGCATTGTATCACAATTGTTCTTTTCTGTCGAGCAGCTGGTGCCTAGCACCCATGATGCGATTGCCAACACGTATTCGCACATTATGCCTGGATTGGTACGCAATCATAGCATTGTGTTGGAGCTTCCGACTCTGAGCGTTGAGGGATTGGCATCATTGGTTCACAATTCCAGTTATGCGAATTGGGTTCCAACGGAGACGGTGCACAGGCATTGCACCCTGCCATTGACGCATCTAGAGATTGAAGGAACTCCGGAATTGTACTTTCTCACTGAGAATGGTGATGAGATTGCTGCAGACGATATTGCCTCCACGGCAAGTGCAGGCATTGATTCGAGCACAGATCCAGTACCCTCTTCATTGACCAGAGAGGAGTACAACATTATGTTGTCTACTGCTGCTGCGATTGCGAAGAAGCGCAAAGGTCATTGAAGATTGCCACGAAGATTGGCGATTGATTCACAACACAAGTCAGATGGATTTGTGGATGGATTGTGCCTACGGCATTGAGGAACCGTGCAGCACAGGCATTGCTGCCTCTCAGCATTGATTTTGATTTTGATTTTGATTCTTTCTGCCCAACTGCATTGGATATTGATACCCCGTTGCTCGGATTGAGCACAAGACAATTCCTGCAGACACTGTCAATTGATTGCTGATTCCATTTGCTTCTATGATTGCAATGTACCGACGGAGACATTGTTTCCTGGATGATGATTGCTCATGGTTGCAGATTGGGTGACTGCATGAGATTGTTCAGCTCTGAGCGCAAAAGGAGTGAGATTGCCACTGAGACTTTAGCCCAGTTCTGTGATTGATTTTCGACCGGTAGATTGATTGATCGTTTGCTTCGAATTGCTCAACAACGATTCTGATTCTTGTTTCATTGCTATTACAGTATGATTGTAGATCCGATAATTGAGCGGAGAATGTACAGTTGTGATTGCTGACGTGACTCGTCACAATCAAGGGACCGTGTTAGATTGCATGGTCATTCTCCAGCTCGTATTGGCTACGGACAGCACGATGCCTACCAATTGGCATTGGCTCAAGACTGGCTCATTGAATCCAGACAAAAGTCTGAGACCGAGTGATTGCATTCTGGAGCACATTGAGATTTCCTGTTGATTGTTGTTGCCTTGATTATTGCGCACTCCTGGTGATTCTCGAAACCCTATTGGAATTTTTCATTCAAGCCCTTCGACCCTCCGTCCCCCCCCCTCCCCGTTCCCCCCCGCCCTTAAGCCCCCCTTAAGGGGGGACCCTTAAGCCCCCCCTTCAAGCCCCCCTTAAAGCCCCCCTTGAAGCCCCCCTTCGTCGAAGGTCTGGGGCCCAGCCCCGCCGACGTATGTCGAAAGGTATGGACACTGTGGCCGGCCAAGTGGGTCCAGAGTCTGAAGGGGCCTCGCTCCTAGGTAGGGGGCCATTGATCGAGCAGGCGCTGCATGTCGTTGCAACTTCTTGGGAAATGAGATTCTTGCAGAAGGTACAGCAATTGGTACTGGCCCTCATACAAGTCCTTGAGACGGTGGAAGCCGTACTGGAGCGTGTCTTGGTCTGGTTCACGAAGATGAGCTCTGCGGAGATGAATGGAAGCTGGATGCCAGGGCCAAGTCCACCCTGCTCCATGAAAGTCTGGGCCGCTGCGCGCCAATCGTCTTGTCCCCAAGAGTGCCCGAGACGATACCGTGGTTGGCTACCGTCGGGCATAGCACCCTGATTGGATTCCTGTGCCACTAAGCGATGGATCAGAACTTGGGCCCGGCAGTCCCACGGGCAGAGCGCCACAGGCCATTTTGGCTCAAAGCTTCTGCCCTGCCTGGCCATTCGGCGGGCGTTTGTCCACTATGGCTGCCGTGTGCTCGGAGCTTTAGCCATGGCCGGAGCATCTTGCCACACCGATAGTCCTCTGGGCTGCTGTACAGGCGATACCAGTGATTTTTGGAGCGCTGCCGTCTGCGGCTTATGCGGAATATCAGCGCCGCGTCTCTCTACCTGGCGCCGCTCAATTTCCATAGCTTCCAGGTATCGACTGATTTCCGCGTGGCTGCACGCCTCTTCCCCTCCAGTCTGCTGGACTCTTGCACGCCGCATTGTGTCGTCTTCGCACAGCTGCCATCACCCGGGGTTGGGAGCTCAGTGCCGTTGTTGTGTTCTGGTTACGCGGCCCTCGGAAAATGGACTTTTACTTCCCTGTACGCTTGGATAAGCACCACTGTTGTGTAGCTCGACCTGGAGATTGTGGTGACGCTTGCTTCTGTGTCCCGACTCGCAACTGGACGGTCCACCGTTTTCACGTGGGGGCGATTTTTCTTTCTTTTCTTGTTTTCGCAAAAAGCCCCCATAAAGCGATTTCGTGTGGCTTTTCTTTTGTGTTCGTAAAAGCGCTTTATAGACCAGTACTCGAACCCGGAAATCGAACACCAGTGTTCGAACTCGAGGTTCGAACACTGGTGTTCGAACCTGAATTTCAAACACCAGTTCGAACTCGGAGTTTGAACACTGTGTTCGAACCCGGAGTCAACTTCGGTTCCAGGTGTTCGAACTTGGTGTTCGAACCCAGGGTTCCGGAACACTGCAAAAACTTATGCTCAAGTCAAAGATCACGACGAAGGCTGCATCCATGACGGCGGCAAGCCCTTGCAACAAGAACAATTGTACAAGAGAGGAAGGCCACGCAAAACAGGGTGAGGCGGGCCGCGACTAGCAGACTTAGCCACATCTCCGGAATTTCGCCACTATTCCAGGCCTCGTTGAAGGTATCTAAGAGTTGTAGTTGTAGTTCACCGTGGTCATCCAGTAGTCGTATGATTTCGTTCTGTAAACCATCGGCCCGGGTTTTTTTCACTTGAGTTTTTTGAGAGCAGTTTGGAGCTCTTCGATGGTGAAGTTGTGGTCCTCGGGGTGCGTCGCATGGATAGGTAGTCTTGGTGCGGTAGAGCTTTCCAATGTTTTGAAGGTGGTCTCATGACAAGGAGACTCGACCATTCGGCAGTTCGAGAACACAAAGAGGTTGAGGGCCCTTCCCGACTCAAGGCACACAATCCTGTGGTTGGGGAGCGTGACCACCTCGAAGACGATCACAGAACCCTCCTGCGGGTATGTTTGTCAGCACGTGAGAACCACCTGAGGGCGTCGCCTTGCAGGGACGATGCCGATTTTCAGGAGATACGCGCCAAAGCTTGTGCACGTCTCTGCCACGACAGTGAGAGAGTAATCCGCAAGTGTGTCGCCCTTGCTGAAGAGGCAGGAAGTCCACAACCCTGGCTATTGCCGCAGCAGAACTCGGGTGACCCGCTCCGGGAGGCGATGGGTGGTGTTCTCAGCCACAGCTAGGTGATGCAACTCAGCTGTGCTGATAAGCCAGTTTTCAATCGGTGTACTGCCGCCCATCAGGCGGGGCTTGAGCCCGGAGCTCAGAGTGCAGGTCAGCAGGCAGCACCGCTTGTATGTCGTCCAGGAGTTCCGCTGTGAGCGCCCCGTCCGGGAAGAGTGCTTGCATCGTCCGCGTATGAGGCGTGTCGTTGAACACCGGGAAGCGAAACAGGTGAAGCTGCTGAAAGGCAAGGGGTAACTCCTCTTGGTCATTGATGAGTGGCAGGTATGCCTTGCCCCATGCAACGTTCAGCTCCGGGGGCAGGTCTTGCACCCGGCCTAGCAAGTGGCCATATCCATGGCATGTAGAGCCGAACAGTGCGGTGGTTGATCCCCCTAACAGCCAGACAAGGCCACCAGCTCCCCTGCGCAGATCGGCGTTCCATTGATCTCTGCTTCGTGCATCCGATCGAAAAGGGCAGAGCTGATCATCAGCCGCATGCAGCAGCCACAATCGGACCGGTAGTCCCAAGAGTTGTTCAAATATGAAATCAGGCATGCCCAATGCTCCCAGCCTGACAGTGTGCTGGAACTGCCGTTCCCGGCTCGCAGCAGAATTGCTGGGCCCTGGCTGAGGCGGGATGCGCCCCCAGACCCGATGAGCGAGTGTAGCCAGAACCGCACCAGTGTAGCTGCCAGCCGAGAAGCCTTCCACAATCAGAGGGCTGGGACGCAGGGCCGTTAAAATGATCAACATAGCAGAGCACAAAGGCAGCCACTGTGAGGGTGTTGTAGATGCGAACTCCGAGGCAGGCGCTCAAAGGGGCGACGCAAAGCTGCAAGTTCCGGGGGTGCGTCGAGCATGGAGTACGCTGTTTGAACAATGCAGTAGGGTGCCAATAGCAGGCTGGTATGCTGACCTGCGAAGGCCAGCCGGTCAGGTTCCGTAACCAGGAGCTGGCCCTTTTCGCTAACAGTGGTGTCCTCTGCCTGACAACCAGTGGGCCCGTAACATTGGAGTGAGCAGACCAGTTGCCACTCGTCAGTGCGAGCAGGAATATTGTAGGCCGACGCTCCTGTGCACTTGACGCGTACTGGGCGGTTCTCAACGGGCAAAGAGGTATTGCGTTCCCCTCTGCAGTCCTCCGTTGCCGCCAGCCGAAAGCCTCCCACCAAGCCGAAGTGCGCATCGAGCAGAGTGGCATCACTCGCAGCCAGCCACATCCCGGCACCGTGAGGCTGCACCTGCATTCTGCAGAGTTCCGTACAAATTCACTCCCTGGCAGTGCTGCTGAGCGGGCTTATATCACCCTCACCACTGTCATCTAAGCAGAATAACGCTAAATCCAGGAGCACCGACCAGGCCCAACGGCGGCTGTCCTAGCGTAGGCAAGGCCTGGAGGTCGTCCAGGTCACGCAGGTGGTGCTCCTTTCCGCCTGCCCCCACAAAGGCTGAAGGCCTGTAGCGGAAAGCGTAGATAGGCACAGGCGGCGGCAACATCGCCAGAGTGTCTGGCCTGCGTGCCCATGAGCGGGGTCCCCGCCAGCAATTCTGCTTGTCTCCAATCCGCATGTATAGCGCTGCGTGGTAGAGTCGGGAGCAAGGCGAGCTGGGCCAGTAAAAGTGGCACAACTTCAGCTGCCCAGTCGTCCAAGAAGGCGGCGTCTAGGCGCAGTCGATTTTCGTATCTGCGATATCCATGATCTCCCATGCTTGCAGTGGTGCAGGTACGTCCGAAGCGCATTCGTCGCACGCCATACTCTCGGGATGTGGCCAAGTTCCTGAGAGGTCCGGCCTGGCTGAGCCGCAAAGACGGAAAAGCATCCTTGCGCATCCGTGGGTGACTGGCTCTGAAACGAACATCACCCCGACAAAGTCGGTGTCCTGTGCATGCAACCCTAGGTCATAGCTCCCAGAGCGACCGTTTGCCAGTTGGGGGCTGTTCCGCACATCCTTGCGCCGGCGCTGTCTGTAGAGTTGCCGCAACCGACA
This sequence comes from Symbiodinium sp. CCMP2592, assembly GCA_905221615.1. Classification (NCBI taxonomy): domain Eukaryota; class Dinophyceae; order Suessiales; family Symbiodiniaceae; genus Symbiodinium; species Symbiodinium sp. CCMP2592. The sequence goes on along the minus strand of CAJNDT010000741.1, from coordinate 97,295 downwards.
CCAGCTCCTGAAGGTCTCGCACTTCAAACAGGGAGGTGGGGGCAGTATCATGGTCCGCCAAGAGGATGTGTTTGCCTGGGAGCAACGCACTCCGTGAGTGAGGTATCAGGGGTGATTGGCGCAAAGAGGACTGCGTGCTTCTCTCCGTGCCTCCATGGGGTGCGATTGAGGATGTGCGGCAAGGTGTGCCGGGCATGCGGGTACGACGACGGCACTTCAGCCGTGTCCGTAATAAGCCACACCGCGTCGCTCAGGAGAATTCCTGGCTCCATGGTCATGGGCAAGATAGCTCTCGCAAGCTTCCCCAAGGCAAGCGGGAGTGTGGATCCACCCGCTATCCCATCCACAGGTTCCAACAACAGAGAGAGGTGCGGGCTGTTGGTAAGCGGCTGAAAGCCGAACACCGAACAGTATTCCCGGTCATGATTGGCAAGCCCTGGTCTGCGCACTCGCTGAGGGCCTTTTTGCGCCGTGAGCAAGCCCGAAATCACAGTCACCCAGTCCTCGCCTGCCGCTACCGAGCTCGCCAGGACAATGACAGCACTGTCCAGATGGCGCGCAACCAACTCAAATCCCTTAACGTATATCCCCGGAATTTCCACCTGCTGGCAGAAGGCATTGAGGATAGGCTCTCCTTGCACCAGTCGGTGCCACCCCGATGTATCATGTTGGACTCGAGGACCTCGTTGATTCCCAATTACCTGCACAATAAGCGACCCGTCGTGCACCTGAAAGTGGAGCATGCGCTCCGTGCTGAGGTGGCTGAATATCACCGCCTGTTGGAGCGTCATGTAACACGGGTGTGTCCAGCGGGCTCCCGCCGTCCGGGTATGGAGGAGGAGCGCTGCATCGTGCGTCTCCAATTGACAGTCCAAAGAGGCGCGTGCCATGGCGACCTAATGGGCAAGAAGCTACGGGGGCGTACGGACGAATGTCCGAGCCCCCCCTGAGCTAAATAGCAGCCGTGCAATGCGGGCATGCATATGGCAGAGCGCTACGCTTAAGCAGGCAGCAGGGCTGCAGCTTTTTCCGTGTCACCGTGTCAAGCTCCAGTTGTGTGCTCAGGTGCTCAAGAAGAAGGTGAGGTATCCTTGCCGCTGACCATAATCGACGTCGGTGTTATTGCAGATGTAGTCCTGGACGTGGCTAACTTGCTTGAACCATATGCGACATGTTTCGTGCCCGGGATATTGCCAGCCGCAGTGGTTCTCAAAAACCACAAGATTCGATCAATTGCGGGAACCGATCGATCACGAGATCTTTGTTCTCAGACGGGTTCAACGCTGGCAAGGTTGGCATGCATGACTTTAGCTCGCTGATTGCGGAGCGTGTCAACCGAAAGCGCTCTGGAAAAGAAGGCTTCAAAAGAAGCCGCGAAGCCAGTTTTCCGGGCCATTTTCCAAAAAAAGTGCCTGAGTGAAGGGTCCTCTTGATGACTTCATCAGAGAGAAACCCACAGCAGGCGTATTTCATGTTGGCCTTGGGCAAGCATGAGGCAGCACCTTTCTCTGTTCAGGCCATGGATCATCTTCGTAGACCTTAGTTTCCTCTGCTAGAAGATCCTTCAGCGGCGGCTCCAGGAGCCTGGGCAGCCATTCTTCTTGGAGGCGCTCTCGCAGACTTGTGGGGCTGTGGGAGATGAAGACTGGGAGGTTCTCACTCGTGCAGAGGACAACTATGCTCGTGGGGCGGAGATTGGGAGTAGATCGATCCTTTCCTCGCGTAGTGGCGGTCTTCAGGCCGAAAGGGAAGTGGCGAGTATGATGAGTCTGAATTTCAAGCGATCAATGAGAACTACTCTTCGGCCAAGACCGTACCTGAGCAGCTGGAGAAACAGTTCGGAGGAGGCTCTTGGATTCATGTACCCCCTGTCTGAGAAGGAGGCGCGGCGGCGGTTCGGGGAGACGCTGCGAGTGGCAAGTCTCGAAGCTATCACAAAGGATGATGGCTCAGTACGAGCCCTCTTCGATGGCACTCACTCTGTCAAGCTGAACAACAAAATTAAGATTTCTGATAAGCTCGAATTCCCGCCATCGACTACTGATTGGAATCGCTGCAGACATTGCAAAAGCACATCGGAGACACATGCACCCGAAGATCATGGTTACCTCTTCGCATCGTATTGCAGGTCTCGCTTTTCCAGATGCTCTTCGCGGATGACCTGCAGATCATGGCGGGGGAAGAGCAGAAGTATCACGATCTTTGGGTGGTGCTCCTCTACTGGCTTATGTTGGCACTCCTTTTAAGTGGTCTGAGCTTCGCAGTCGAGCTGCTTGGATTATGTTGGTTTCTACTTTGATTACTTTCGGTTCAAAGTGGGACTGTCGGAGCGTCGGGCGAACTGGCTCATCGAGTTCATCACGGATCTGCAGAGGGGCCGAGGGATGATTGAGCATCGGCGCTTCGCTGAATTTGTGGGGCGATTAGTCTACGCTGGGCAAGTCCTGTATTGGCTCCGGCCGTTTATGGGGCCGCTTCATCGCTGGAAAGCTGCCATCACCCCAGAACTGTGGTTCTGGTTCCGCATATGGTGATGGTGGTTCTTCGCTACATCTTGACATTGCTGCAAGAGAAGCATTATCTTGTCTGCTGTAAGTCGCCACCTTTGATGCTTCGTGAAGCATTTCGCAGGGACGCGAAGGCAGAGGATGATTTTTTCGTGCTGGGTGGATGGGAAACATTGCACAGCTTTGAGCCAAAGAAGTGCCGTTGGTTTTCTGTCCGGGTCTCTGCTGCTGATTATCCTTTCTTGTTTAATGCGCAAGGGACCGCGAAGGGAATGAGCACTGCTAACTTTCCTTTTTTGTTCCTGGGGTCTTGGTGTTGGGGGGGTCGCCAATGATGATAGCTGGCACTGCTGCACGGTGGTCTTGTCATGATCCTTCTGAAATATGGATGACTCCATCCAGATAACAGGACAATTTCGGTTGCCAGCCGTTCTTCGGCTTTGCAAGAATGCATGATGATGATAACGGCTGCAATTTTCAAACGGATTTGGCATGTGCGCACAGATTTTTCCGAGTTGCGAAGTTCTCAAGGCTCAAACTGGCTCAAATCTGAGAATAGAATCTGACAGATTTCAGTTGATGGCCATGGAGCATGGAGACATTATACGACGAGCGAAACCAGACTAGACTGTGCAGATTGAAATTGAAATTCTCTGTCTTCAATTGCAATGCGATGGCAATTATATCATTGTGGGCGATTCGGCGATCAACTGAGACGTGAAGAGTTCGTCTAGGTAGCCAGGTCAGGTAGGTACGGTGGACTTGCGGCCACGTAGCCTGTCGCCTCTCGTGGTCTCACAACAGGAAGTCGCCGCCATGATGCAGATTATTGTGTAGCATAGAACATAGAAGTCCCAACTCTCAACTCCAGGTCCACGTCTCACACATGTGTAAATATTTTTAATTGTATAGTGTGTTTGCTCGGTGCTTTCATATAGCAGAACTTGTAGTCTTGTAGTTTCACAATTTCACACCAATGACAGTTTCACCGTTTTCACCGTGTCACCTTTGTATATAGACTGTATTATAGTTTTTGGCTCAAGCGGCTCAAGTGACGTCGTCACTTCTCGAAACAAAAAAAGTAGGCATATACATACTTTCCTTAAACCTTAACATTGAACCCTAAGCCCTAAACCCTAAACCCACAAACCTACTCTTTGTATTGTCGGTGCATTCTGATGACTTGCCTGTTGCTTTTTCGGAGGCAGCAACCTGGGGAGGGGGTGTGCAGTCTGCAGGGGAACCGCAAAGCCCTCTCAGTGCCACGACTCTTACCGAGTTTGCGGAATTTTGAGATTTTGAAATCTGAGAAATCTGAGATTTAACAGAACATGTTTCGTGCTTCGTGCGGATTGTGACAGAGTGACAGATTCAGACCAGAGAACTTGAAGCTTGAGCAGGGACGTCGGCTTGCACGGTTCCTGTGTTTACTCAGGGTTGTTTCGGACTTACTCATCCCCGCGGCCCCGCTTGGGTTCAAGCATACACCACGCAACAGCAGCTTGCTTTCGAAAAACTTTAGCTTCAGCTTTCTTTGCTTTACATGTGAGTCTGCTTAGGCTTTTAGCTGTCAGGAACACTTTTCAGCAGCTTTAAGAGAACGCTTTTAGCTTGGAGCCTTTGCATGGACCTTGAGCCTGTGCCGCACAGCCCCCAGCTTCAAGCTGTTCTGCGCGACCTCGACAGGGACGTCCGGCAGTTTGATCTGCAACTGCTTGAAGCTTGCCTTACAGACGACGTCAGGAGTCTCTGCGATAGGGTATACGATCTGGAGGCTGAAAGTGCGGCCCAACGAGCGGAAATTTCCCGCTTATACGGCAGGGTCCAACGCTTGGAGGACCAGCTTCACCAAGGTCGCGGCTGGCTTCTCCACTTGTCTGATAGAACGACAGCTTTGGAAGAGGTGACCCAAAGGCTCTCTATCAAACTCAGGTCCCTGGTGACTCTGCTTCGTGAGACACTTTCGGAGACAGTGGCGCGCCTTAGGATCTGGTTTTAACTATGTCCGCTTCTGACATGAGTGGTGGTGATGCACCAGCTTTGCCGTCTAGCAGGGTGGCTACGGACATACTCTTGGCTGACACTTCACCTTTCTGCTCTGCTGATGAAGCCTTGGAGCTTAGGGAATCTTTTCGCAACCATTTGCTGATTTTGCGGATCCAACAGACCCTAATCAACAACCTCCAGCTCCAGTACCCACCTTTGAGGTTGCGGATTCAGATGCAGAGGAAGCCTTTGAACCCAGGAGTAAACTTCGACGCCGCTGGCTCCACCAAGCACATTGTGCCCCGGTGACTCCTCCCCTACCTATGGAAAACTCCCCAGGTGCTTCCAGCGGTGATCAATCTTGGCAGCTTATAGAGCAACACCAGCCGGAGGCCGAGACGCTTTCCTTTGAGGGGTCCACTTCAGGTACTTCGACTTTTCAGATTTTGCCGCTGCGATCCACCCCACCTCGACCCAGTCTGTCTGCTACTTCGAGGGCACCCTCTTGGCGGGCTCCAAGGGTGTGCTTGAGGTACAACTCCCCTTTTCAGGTGGGGCACAACGGGCGTCAGCCTACAGTGGCTCGGCTCCGCCCACGCTCCCCCTTTTCAGCTCCGCTTCAGGCCCCCAGCATTGTGCCTGTTCAGCAGTCTATACCACAAAGCTTCCCGGCGGCGAAGGCACTGCCGCACTTTCAGGACGCGTCCCACGCTTCAGCAGACTCCTGTTCAGGCATCAATCTCCTTGGCCACTCCGAGACCGGTCCAGTCCTCACCGGCAGCTTTGCGATCGCCCTCAGAATTGCATCCTCCGGCTTTGTGCGCCCCGGCAGCTGGCATGATGACAAGCAAGGATAATCATCAAGCATGCGATGAGCGCAACAGGGTTCTTTTCGACCAGCTTTGCAAATCGCATGGGGCCTACAGCTCGGTGCTCCAGCAGCTTGAAAGTAGCCGAGAGGGCGCCCTCATCCGGTCCCGCTTGCTGAACAAGGTTAGCGACACCACAGCAGCCCGCTACCTTCGCTCTGTTCAGCTTTTCTTTTGTGCCTTTGAGGAGCTGGGCGGCAACATGGAGGCCATTGATCCGGGGCTGTTCCTCGATGCTTTCTTTGCTTTGTCTCGAGGTGCGGATTCAGGCCCCCTTTCAAACAGCATCAACGTCCTCAAGGCGCTCCGTTGGTACAAGAAACTTCTGGCCATCGCTTGTTTGCCTGATTTGTATGGCACCGCTTTCAGCCTGCTCTCCAACCCGGCCGGGCAGGAGAAACGCGAGAGCATACCTCTCCCCTTGTCGTTCGTTGCTTTTCTTGAGCGTATGCTCCTGTCTGGCAAGGCAAGCTTGCTGGACGGCATATGGGCAGGCTCCTTCCTTGTGGCCATTGGTGCTAGCCTCCGCTTTGCAGATGCACAACATGTTCGATGGAGCACGCTCTGCGTTAGCAGCTTCACACTTCGAGGCATCTGTTACAGGACAAAGACTACTAAAGGGGGCTGCCCATGGGGCCTCCTCAGCTTTGGCCTCTTCTCCTCCTCCGAGGACTGGGGCATGACATGGCTTCCCCACTGGCTTGGAGCATTGGACACAGTCTGGTGCGAGGTTCGCTCCCGCTTTGGGCCCCAGCCGGAACCCGACTGTCTGTTTTTCCTTTGGAGCGAGACCGGCTTTGCACCCGCATCCTACTCCCAAGCCCTGCAGAAGCTTCGCTACATGCTTACACTTTCTGGCATTGCACCAGCTCAGGCAGCACAGTACACGCTTCACAGCCTCAAGACAACTTTCTTGTCTTGGATGAGCCAGCTGTCGATTCCACTTGCCTCCCGCTTCCTGCAGGGGCACCACAAGGCGCCAGGGTCGGCTCAACTGTATTCTCGGGACGACGTGGCCATTTTGGCTCAAGAGTTGTGCATGCTAGCTGTCGTCATTTCGATTTCCCGTCATGTTGTGCAACAAGGTGTTTGGTGTTCAGTTTCTCAATTTTGCTTGCAGTGGTCGCAGGAGGCAACAACAACACACTTCCCTTTCTGTCTTGTAGCTCGTAGTCTTTTAGGAAATCCTCTCGGCCTGGGAGGGAGCGGGCACCCCGCCAGTGGGTGAATGGCACAAAGCTCGTTGGCTCCGGAAGCTCAGGCACCAGTCTACGTCAGCGCCGTCAGCTCTATGAGTTCAGCTGACATTTTGGGGTTGCATTCCCGTGTTCCCATGCGGAGCCGCATTCTGTGTGGCTTGCAAACGGCTACGAGCGCATGTGAGTTCACTAGAGCCCGTGAGACCGTAGCAGGACGGCTAACATCACAGGCGCAATGCAACAAAGTCCCGACACCAGTTGCAGAAAGACCGCCTTTCCAGTTTCTGATCAGGCTTTGTTGTAATTGTAATCCTGATGCTAGATCAGTCCGATGTGACGCCGTTGCTTATGTAATTAGTGGTGCAGTACAGGATCCGCTGCGAAAGGGTCGCAGCTGCAAGCTTCGTCCAGTGCACTTTGCTGCAGTCCTGGGTGATGTCCCCGTAGTTCATGTTCACGTATATGAGCCTTTGTTGGCGACAGTAGTCTGTAGTGCCAAAGGGAATCACTTCTAAGATGTGTCGGATCAGTGTGCCTGTGGCGCCTTCACTGCAATCCTGTGTGTGGATCTGTGGTTTATTGGGGCAGTAATGACAGTGATGTGCCGCATCAGCTCCGAGATGTCCAGTCTCTGATTCGAATTCCACATGTGCTACCATCAATACATATCTTCTACCCGTCCATCCGATTCTCCAGCTGTCGTTACAGCAGTCTACGCGCACAGCGTGCGTGCATTTAGGAGGAGCATGCCATGCTTCGTGGAAGTGCACCTGAGGGTTAGCTAAATCAGTTGTGGCCACACTGAGGTGATGTCGACTCGGGTGGAGGCCAGTACCGCACAGGATCAGCTGCGAGACGTGTAGCAACCTCAGCCTCTTGTGGGGCATTTGCTGACGTGCTGTGTGCAGTAGTGTGTTAACCTGGGCAGAGTTCCGACTTCGGTGGCGACAGCCATGGCCTGCAGCTTTTTACAATCCTGCTGAAAGCTTTGTTGTCACGCTGAGTGTGTAAATTTTGCTCAGACAGTATCGCATTCCATGTCTTTGCATGCGGTGCAACAGTTCCAGATCTCTGCGCAGCCTTTGCTTGTAATGTGGGTTGATGATCAGTGGTCAGCGGTCACACGTTGTAATGCCGACGTCGGTGGCGACAGTTGTGCGTGCAAGGTCAGTTCTGCGATGTGCAGCAAATCCAAGTTTCTTGTGGTGCATTTGCGGTACTCCCACGGGCTGCTGTTGGTCACTTTGGCACAGTGCCGACTTTGGTCAGATGTGTAGTAAATTTCAGCTCTTGACTGCGTTTTACAGCGATCCTCGTTAGTTTTCGTGTCCAGTGATGCCGACTTTGGTTGTGACATGTGGGTTGTGGTTGTACTGACCTCGATGGGGATATCAGTGATGTGCATCATCAGCTGTGAGATGAGCGTCAGATCCCAGTTCCTGCTTCGGTTTTTTGCACCTGGTCCAATCCTCGTGCTGTTTCTGCGGTCAATTGAGGTGATCCCGACTGTGGTGTGTCATCTGTGTAGTACAAGATCAGCTAGTAGGTGTGTAGCATATCTCAACATCCTGTGGTGCATTTGCTGAAATCCTGTGTGCAGCAGTGTGACGCCTGGGGCGCATTACCCACTTTGATTAGTAAGCAATTGCGTGGTGCTTTCGTTGTCATCCCGTCTTCAGGTTTTGTGTTCAAGTGTGTGATGCCACCTTTGCTTCGATAGTATTGTGTCACAGACCATTTCAGTGTGGTGTAAAGATCCAAGCCAACAAGTAGCCCTCGCCTGGATTGTGGGTAAGGGGCTCAGCGGCCTGTGGTCGCCTGGTGTGCTGCTGACTTCAGTGGTGCTAGAGTGCAGTGCAGGATCAGTTGCGAACTCAACTAGTTGTCCAGTCTCTGTGCAGCCTTCGCCTGCAATCCGGATTGATGAATCAGTGGTCTTGGCCACATGGTGTACTGCCCATGTCGGTGGCGCTAGTTGTGTGTAAAGGACCAGCTGGGAGATATGCAGCAGATACAAGTTTCTCGTGGTGCATTGTGGGCAGTTCTACGTGCCACTGTTTGGTCACTTCGGGCTCAGTGCCCGCTTTTTGTCAGGTGTGGAGTGCATCCCAGCTGCAGCAAGCCTCGTATTTTTCGTGTCCAGTGATGCCGATTTTTGTTCTGAGTATGGGTTTGTGGTAGTTCCGACCTTGAGGTGAAACCAGTGGGGTGCATCATCAGCTTAGAGATGCGCTACAGATCCCAGTTTCTGATTCGGTTTTTTGCATGTGCTACAATCCCCGGGCGGGATCCGTGGTCACTTGGGGTGCTTGCGAATCTGGTTGTGAAGTCCGTGTAGCACAGGATCAGCTGCAAGATGTGTAGCGGATCCCAATATTGTGTGGTGCATTTGCTGAAATCTTAAGTGCAAGCTGTGTCACTTACAGTGCCGACTCTGGCAACTGAGCAGTCCTGGTAGGTGGATCAGTTGTCTGTGGTTACATGGTGTGCTGCTGCATCCAGTGGTCACTGTAGTGCTGTCCAGGATCAGTTGCGAGATGTTCAGCAGGTCCGAACTTCTTGTAGTGCATTTGTTGCAATTTTGTGTGCAGCTGCGTGGGCACTTGGGGTACAGCGCCGACTGGAGTTAGTGTGCAGAAAATTCAAACATTCGCTTGCATTTGCAGCAACCCTAGCTGGTTGTCCCATCCTCAGTGGTGCCGATTTTGACAGCAGTGGTACGCAGCATCAGCAGTGCTGCGTGTTGCAGTGTCCAGGTCATGATTTTGGATTTGCTACTATCCGTTTGACCCATCCAGTGGTCACCAGCAGGGCTTCCGGCCTTGGTGGCAGGGGTATTGCGGTACAGGATCAGCTGCGAGATGTGCAACAACAGGTACAAAATCCTCGTGGTGCATTAGTTGCCATCCTGTGTGTACATGTATCGTTTGTGTGTGACGAACTGTACAAGTTATGAAGCTGGATCTAAGCTGTCATCCTTGGGTGGGATGTTTTGGTTTGAGAGGGTTGCGTCACACGGATCCGCGCTGCATCTATGTTAAGTACGTTTTCGTGTGACAGGGTTGTGTCACACAGATCCACGCCGGGTTCATATTACGCACGTCTGCGGCTGGATGGGGCGAGCTGTGCTAGTTACAAAGATCTGTGCAGATCTATGTTAAGTAGGATTGCGCGTGACGAGACGGTGAGCAGTTCATGATGTTGCGCTGTCCATGGTGGATCTGCGCACTTGACTAGGCACCCGATATACTCGTCGTCTCGCTCCGGTCATCAGGTGTACAGTGTACAGTCATTCGTGTCACCCGGGAGGCGTCTTCCGGATTTTTCGGGCATTCTGCCAATCGTCACATGTGGCTAAGATTATCAGCCTTGATGGCCGCATTGGCCCGGTTCTTGCGCAGCAGGGGAACTCCGCTTCCTGCATCCAGCAAACAAGCTGTTTGGGAGACCGGTCTCCCAAGATTCAGGTGTGTTGTCAGGGTCCATGCAGGGCTCAGATGTGGATCCTATTGGATCCCCCAGCTGTCAGATGTTGCTGTCAGAGTCCTTGCAGGGCTCAGATGTGGATCCTATTGGATCCCTCAGCTGTCAGATGTTGCTGTCAGAGTCCTTGCAGGGCTCAGATGTGGATCCTATTGGATCCCCCAGCTGTCAGATGTTGCTGTCAGAGTCCTTGCAGGGCTCAGATGTGGATCCTATTGGATCCCCCAGCTGTCAGATGTTGCTGACAGAGTCCTTGCAGGGCTCAGATGTGGATCCTATTGGATCCCCCAGCTGTCAGATGTTGCTGTCAGAGTCCTTGCAGGGCTCAGATGTGGATCCTATTGGATCCCCCAGCTGTCAGATGTTGCTGTCAGAGTCCTTGCAGGGCTCAGATGTGGATCCTATTGGATCCCCCAGCTGTCAGATGTTGCTGTCAGGGTCCATGCAGGTTGGATCCCCCAGAACCAGGATCGTGATTGATCTCAGTGAATCGGGTAACGTATCCAAAGCCCTATCGGGGCTGTGTGCTCAACTGAATAAGTTCTTGGGCCAGCTGTTCCCGGACGCAGAAGATCCTCTTTCCAATTGGAAATTGAACGAACTAGGTTGTTCAGATGCTGGCGTTTCTAGCAGCACATCAAAGAGTTGAGCATCTGATCTCTTTGTAAAAGTATCTTTATTGAGTGAGAGCAATATTTCGAGCTTACACCTCGGCGCAGACAACTTTCCACAGGACGTCTCAGTTTGTTCAGACGTGTGCGGCCTCCGAAGAGTTTGTCGAGCATGTTGGCTCCGAGTTTGCATGAGTGGGCATGGTTGTGGTAGTCTCAGAATATTGGCAGCGCTGCGTGGTTTTGCAAAGATTATGGGCCTCAAGAGGGTGCCAATGCAAATGTACTGTCAGGTCACGGTTGCCGCATGCTTTCGTGCATTCTGATGTCAGTTCTTGTTGTGCAGTTCATCAGAGGACGATGTCTACTATGTCCACTTGAGCGGGGAGTTTCGTGTACTTCGCTGTGGAAAGTTAGAGCGCACCGAAGCAGGTAAGGTGCCACAGCAATGATTCCACTGACACGCGTTTCAGTCATTCCGAAGTTGTTTCCACGTTTTATGCAAGCTGTAGCAAGTCAGCACACGTCAGCGAATTCAAGGCATCCTCCCGGGCATTGCGCAAGAACTCGTCTTGATGTCTACACGTTTGACTTCATTGTGCCTCAGCACTCTGGGACCGTTTACAAATTTTGTCTCGAGTGATGTCGGATCCTCTAGATATGATTTCCATCGAATCGCCAGGTAAGCAAGGCGCAGTTTTCCCCACATGTGATGTCTTCGCCTTCGAGGACATTTTTCACTTCGCCCTCCCGGGCTCTTGAAGATTTTGTCTTGCGTGATGTGAAATCTTGCATGTCCGACTCGAGCAAGGTTGTAGATGGTTGTAGCTTGTTGTTGTCTCGTCTAATGTGGCGAACCTCACTGTCCCGCAGAGCAGTATATGCGAGCTGTTGTTAATGCATTCCGCAACGAATAGGGTGACAACTACCTGAACTTCGAACATGTGCGATGCTTGGTTAGGATCTCGCGATGTTCTCGGTCAGGTCCACGACGTGTCCAGCCAGAGGGTTCAAGTCAGCGTTCTCTTAGGCCTTCACGGGTGCGATTTTTCAAGTTCCGAGAAATAGCAGATCAGCAAAGGTCAGTGCAAGCAAGGCATCCTTCGCGGCAGTGTACAAGAACTCGTCTTGATGTCCACACTTTTGGTTTCATTGTGATTCTGCGCTCCGGGATCGTTGACAATTTTGTTGGAGTGATGTTGCTCTTCTATGTCAACTGGAGACCAGTCGGACCTTGTGCCAGGCTTGCGTTTGTCAGGTGGGCTAGCAGAAGAGTGTGAACCACGAGATGTGTAGCTAGTAGTCAGTGGAGTCTTCCAGAGCAGGAGCAGTACAGCTTGTAGGTCGCTTTCGACATGTGCCACTACAGCATTTGACCACATCAGTCACATCAAGAGGCCGTCCTTTCCATAACATCACATGTGTGTTTTACAGCTTCGCGGAAGATCTCGGAGAGGGCTTCGTCACGCTTTGGTCAAGTGCATGGCCTGTTTGGTCGAGCATCGGTGTCACGGTGTCGAATTCCCCTCATGTGTTCCAGGTGTGCAGGGTTGGTTTCTAATTTGCAGATCATCACAGAGGAATCGCCTTCTACTGATTGAAGTTTGAGTTTGTCATGCGCATGGGGTCTGAGCACGCAGTCAGTGGGCATGGCTGTGGTGGTTTCAGAATGTGGGCAGTGCAGCGATATCAGGCGGTCACGGGCGGCTCTGCAGGAACTCGTTTTGTTGTCTACAATTTTGATTTCATTGCGACCCCGCTGACCCCGCACTCCGGGACTGTTGACGATTTTGTTTTGAGTGATGTCGGATCTTCTATGTCAGCTCGAGAGCAGTCGGGCCTTGTGCCAAGCTTGGGTTGGCCAGGCATGCTAGCAGAAGGGTCTCACGCACGAGATGTGTAGCTAGTGGTGGCGTCTTCCAGGGCATGTGCAGCGCAGACGGTAAGGCTGCTTCGATGCGTGCCACTACAGCAATGTTTGCCATTTGGCCACATCAGTGGTCATCATTTCCATAACACTGCGTGGGGATGCCGTTGTTTTACAGCTTCGTGGAAGATCTCGGCGAATCTCGGCGAAAGCTACGTTGTAGTTAAGTCCACTGCATGTTCGGACGGAGGGCCGATGTCACGATGTCGCTGTCCACTCACGTGGTAGGTGATCGTTTTCACAACTGTTCTGACAAGCAGCAGCGACCATCCATCGGAAATTGTCTCGGAGCTTTCGATGGAAACCATGGTCTACATGAGTGGGACGAATCGTCTAGGTTAACACAGCAGTCGCAGCAATGGGTACGGTAGAAGAGCGCTCGTCGAAGCACTTAATTACACTTGTGAAGGTTGGAGATGTTGTTCCGTTTGTCCTGCATTGGTCCCTGATGAGCCTTTAGCTTGATGCAGCCTCCAGGCCTACGTACAACCGAACCAGAGGGCTTGACGACAGAGGCCCACAGAACGAATTTTAGCTTGTTCAGATGTTGGCATTTCTATCAGCAGTCGAAACAGTTGAGGCATCTGGTTCCTTGGTAAAAGTATCTCTGTCGAGTGAGTGCAATGTCTTGACCAATCCCAAGACCCTAGATCGGACATCAGTGGGCTCACACCTCGGCGCAGAGCATTCGCTTTCCAGGGACGTTTCAGTTCGTTCAGACGTGTGCGGTCTTCGAAGAGTTTGTCGAGCACGTAGGCTCCGAGTGTTCAATGAGTGGGCATGTTTGTGGTATGTTGTTGTGGTCTTTGAATGTGCGCAGTGCAGCACTATTCAGGCAGTCACAGGTGGTTTTGCAAAGAAGATTGGCCTCAAGAAGGTGTAAATGCGACTCTGCTGTCAGGTCAAGGTTGCCGAATGCCTTCGTGAATACTAGTGTGAGTTCTTGTTGTGCAGTTCATCAGAGGCCAATGTCTACTATGTCTCTTGCGCGGAGAGTTCTGGGTACTTTGCTGTGGAGCGTTAGAGCGAACGCCGATTTAGGTAAGGTGCCACAGCATTGATGCCACAGACACGAGTTTCAGCCAGCTCGACATCGTTTCCGCGTTGTACGACAGCTGTAGCAAGCCAGCAAACGTCAGCGAAAGCAAGCCATTCTTCCGGGCGTTGTGCCAGAACTCGTCTTGGTGTCTACACGCTTGACTTCATTGTGCCTCAGCACTCCGGAACCGTTGACAATTTTGTTTTGAGTGATGTCGGATCTTCTATGTCAGCTCGAGACCAGTCGGGCCTTGTGCCAAGCTTGGGTTGGCCAGGCATGCTAGCAGAAGGGTCTCAAACAATGGTTGCTCCACATGTCTCCATTCATTAGCATGCGGCTGGTAGACGCACTTGCACTTGAAGCAAATGCCAGTGCCCAAGATCAGCAGGCTTCAGCTGCCGCTTTTTCTGAAGTTTCTTTGGCTCCCTAGGTTGGAACCTCACGTCTGCCCCGAAGGGGCCCAAGTTTCTTGGGCAGTGCGGAACCGTGGAATGCCGAGCAACCCCACTTAGATTTGGGGGTGTTGGTAGGCGTGGTTGCTGGGTAGTTTGTTTTGGGGTGAAATCGTCCACCCAGCAACTTTGAAGAATTAGTCCCGAATGCTGTGACAAAGATGTGGGACGCTCGGCATTCCAAAAAGCTTTCTTCTGGTGCTTCAGCACGCTCCCTTGCAGCATCCGGCTTAACCGCTAGCATGCACAACTAAGTTTATAGAACGTATCGTGTACTTGTTTCACGTATGTTTTATAAACTTTGGTTGTTGCAACATTTTGGCTCAGAGTTGTGCATGCTAGCTGTCGTCATTTCGATTTCCTCACCCACCCGCCCATTCACAATGTATCTGTACTGCGGTGCCGTTGTTTCTATCTTTGTTGGGCATCTCGTTAGCTTCTGTGCTTACACTTCGGGTGCGCTTTTTCGCCGTTTCACATGCGTCTCACAGGCACTGGCCACCAAGAAACAATCAAGATCCCCGCAACAAGAAAAAATCAGAGCCTACGGGGCAGGCTGTAGCGTCTCACATAGCCTCGTTCCGTGCTCTCCCATGGTACGCTGTGTTGTGTTGGGTTGTTGGTTTTTTGCTGTTGCCTCGCGTTGGGGTGTTTCTCTTCACCACAGATTGTTCTCGCGACCATGGGAGGTAAACATTTTGTGCATGACTAGTTTTTCCTTGTGCAGGCTTGCCGGCTTGTATGATATCAACCATTCGTTGTGCTTCTTATAGCTGCAAACTTTGCAATCTAGCTGTGATTCCAACTGGCATGGGGCGTTGTCTCACTCGCTTGTGTTTCTATCCGCGCTGGCCCACTCGGCGTAACGCTGTCCTCGTAGTGCCGTTTACCTTGTATTCCCCGGAGGGGGTCTTCGAATGAGCTGCGTGCAGCCCGGTGGTTGGTGGTGTTGTCATTTTACTCTTTGTATCATAGTGCCGTTTATCTTGTATCCCCCCGGGGAGCCTTCGAACGAGCTGCGTACAGCCCGGTGCAGTGGCCGGTATTCGTTCTGTCCTTCTAGTGTTGGTTCCGTATGGTTGTGTTTTGCTTGGTGTTTGGTGTTCCTTTTGACATCTGCAGGTGCTGGGGGATGAAATCGTCCACCCAGCAACTTTGAAGAATTAGTCCCGAATGCTGTGACAAAGATGTGGGACGCTCGGCATTCCAAAAAGCTTTCTTCTGGTGCTTCAGCACTCTCCCTTGCAGCATCCGGCTTAACCGCTAGCATGCACAACTAAGTTTATAGAACCAACTGTATTCTCGGGACGACGTGTGGCCAGCTTTGCGTGCACAGTGGCTGCTTTGGCGTTCAATACATGCCGGCTTTCGTCCAGCAAGACCACAGCACAGAGGCGGCCAGTCCCCGCTTGTTGAACCACTTGTGGACACCGCAGGTTTCCAGTGGGTGGAGTACTGCCCGGACCTTTCCTGCTTTTCAGTTGGCAACGACTGTCAGTCCTTCTTAGCTTTGGAGCAGCAGGACGGTGACCTCCGCGACGCCCGGGAATGCGGTTCTTCACGTTCCGGCGCCAAGCTTCCTCCATGTGTTCGTGCTCGTGCCCAGGTCGACCACTTCGAGGACTCCGATGCGGACGAAACAGGCCCGGTTCGTGCCTCTTCTACCGCGACCCGCGCTCCGGAGGTCGATCCCACATGGCAAGCTGAGTCCAGTGAGGCCCCTAGCTTTTCACACAGTACGCAGCCGCTTGCTGCTCCCCCCGCTCAGGGACTCCGCTCTGGTTGTAAAGAGGTACGATACCTCTTGGGAGCCTCTGGCGTGGCACACTCTTGCATTTCCCACCCCGGCCCGCATGACGTGCTTGGCCTGCAGGGACGCCTCTTGCGCAGTACGATGCCACCCCGCTTGTGGATGCATCTCAGAATTTTCACCTTTTGTCCATTTTCCGCCCGACTCCCGCTTATGTAAGCGGCGGGCTTGCATCATGGCCTCGCTTGATGCAGCTTGATAGCAGCCAGGGCACGGTGCTTGCTTGCTTGCTTGGAGTCCCACAACTTTCTGTTCATCGTTTTCTTCAGCTCGAGATGCGCTTCAAGCCCACTTTCTTGCCTCCTTGGGTCATGGCGAAACTTTCCCCTGAGTACGCCTTCACACTCCTTAAGACCATGACCGACGAGGAGAAAACCCGCTTTCTGAAGCAGTTGGAGAGCGACCCGCTGCTTCATCCTCGGTGGAGGCACCCGCTGTGCAACCCGTCGCAGCACTTATGGAAGACCCCATAGGGGAAAACATCGCCGCCGAGGATTACAGCTTACCTGCAGCGGGGCCAACTGCTTCACCGTCCCCTCCGGCCAAAGCTGCACCCGCTTCTGTGACAGCGGAGCAGCCCGAGGCAACCCAGGACGGCAGTGCACCCGCTTCCGAGACCACTTTAGCTGGCACCGGGGGCAACGGCGCCACGGGTGGCGGAGGCGATGGTGTTGCCAACGCAAAACGCTGGCAACGTGAACCCGAGGTGAAGGAACCGCCGCCACGGCCGCCCTCTTCACCAAAGGCGAGTTCTCCAACCCCGGCTCCGACTGGACCTCCGCTTAAGGCCAAGAGTGTGGCATCACCGCCGGCTTCGACAACGCCAACGCCTGCTTCGGCCACGGCTACGGCTACTCCGTCGGGCAACAGGGCCCCACTTCTGGCGAGCGAGGCCCCGGCGAACCACTTGGGGCACACAATCTACGACAGTGAGGGGCAGCCCACGCTTCAATTAGTCCAGCTTTGGGCATGCCGTAAGCAGTGCTCCCAATGCTCGCTTGGACACTGCCAGGCTACCTTTAGCGACCGCTCCAACAGCTACCACACCACCCACTTATGCAGAGACTGCAAGAGGGCAAGCCGCTTCACAATGGAGCCAGGGCTATGAGGAGTGGGGGCAGAACCAGTCCGGATGGGAGGATCAACCCGCTTGGGGATCCTGGAACTGGAGTGGCCGCAATTGGCAGCATCAATGATGCTTTTGCCTCCGCTCCACGCTTTTGCCGGCTGTGGCATTGAATCGCCCACTTTTGGGCTTGCCCCTATAGATCCAGGGCAGCCCCGCTTGGGCTTGTGGGCATAAAGCGCCCGGCTTTTCCGAAGCCAGACATACTCGAGCTCCGCTTCCCGCTTGAAAAAGAAGGCAAGCCCGCGTGCCGCCCTCTTGAGAACAGTTCACGCTTTGAACTTGTGGCTCGCTTTTCAATCGGATCAAGAAAGATTTCCGGCCTCCCCCGCTCTGGGTAACCCTCGCTCCTGCGTTACAGGCCACAGATGCCTACTGGTCAACCCCAGTAAACTGTTTCCCTGCTGCAGGACCACCACTGGCAACGCTCCACCCTCAGCTTCAGTTCGCTTCTTTTCGGCATTATGTGCACCTGCTTCAGGTCAAGCGAAGATGTCTGACTTCACACAACTCGTGGCCGACTGCAATGTGCCAGCAGCTGTCTCCTCTTTGCTTTCAGCGTTCGACGTTGCTTTGTTTGCCCGGTCCTGCACCACTTCGGCAGAGCTTGAAGAGTTGGTGAACCACTTTGTGGCGGAAGCCTCAGTTACTGACGCCGCTGAGCGCTTTATCACCAAAGCTTCGCTTCGCTTGCTCTTTTGCAAATGCCGAACTTCAGAGGGCATGGCATCCTTGGAAGCCGCTCCCACTCCCACCAGACCGCTTGGTGACGGGCCTTCAGCGGCTACCCCGGCTCCCCCGGCCACGCCTCCGCTTTCCAGCTCCTGGCAAGAGGCTTGGCCCGCGAAGCTGAGTGGGGAGCGAACCGCTGCGCTTAGGAAAAGGTTCGAGGAGGACTATACCCCACTGAACTTCTTGACGCCGAGAGCTTTCCAAGTGCCCGCTTATTGGCCCTCACCAATAAGATGCTTTCTGACAAGGAGGTGCGATGGATTCCCTGGAAGTATCGCTTAAGCGCTCGTGCTCAAGAAGACAGTCTCCTCGTTCGACCCAGGAAACAGGCCCGCTTTGACCTAACAGAGCTTTTTCTGGACGAGGCGCCTACACGTGACATACATGAAGGCCCCGCTTCCTTTGGCCTTGTCACTCAGCTTCTGTCACTGGCTGCCAACGCCATTGCGCTCTGTCAAGGTGCACATCTGGGCTCTCTGAAGCTTTATAATAAACGCTTCATGAGGATCTGCTTCACCAAGTACGATGCCGCCGCCAGCTTACGCGGTCCCACTACCATGGAAGCCCAGGCCGCTGACCGCCGCTGTTGGGAAATCATCGCCGACTTAGTCAACGTGCACCACTGGAAGTTGGACGATGCACTTCACGAAGTGGCCGAGGTGCGCTCCGACATGCACAGCCTGCTTGCACCGAGGCCCTTTATCCCCAAACCGAAGTTCGACCTGGACAACAGTTGGAAGGCCCGCTTCACAGGCAACGGTCGAGGCGGCAAGGGCGGTGGCCGCGGCGGCAAAGGCCGCGACGGCAAAGGCGAGAAGGGGGAGCGCTTTGAGAGATGGGGCAAAGGTGGCAAGGGCAAAGACAACAAGCAAGCCACCCCCCCCGGCAAATGGCTCTCCACCCTCTTCATGGATGGCAAACGTCAGACGCTCTGCATGAGGTACCAGAGTGGGCAGTGCAAGGACCTGGCCACATGCCGCTACTTGCACAGATGCGCAGTGCCCAAGAGTGACGGCACAGCTTGCGGAGGCAATCACCCAGCTTCGCAGCATGTTGCCACCCCGCATTAGGAAACCCACTTCAGCGAGCTGCGGGACATCGCTGAGGAGGTCACGACCGTCCCGCTTAGTGTGCCGGCACAACCGTCAGGCTCAGCAGGGGCCACTTCGGCACTGCCCAAGGCACGTGCCCCGGTCTCCGATGCAGCATCTGCACTCAGTGAAGGCTCTCTCGACTTCGCTACTTGCTTGGAGCTTCTAGCGCAGTACTTTTCCATTCCCTTCGCTTCTTCTTCTCACTGCCCTGACAATGCCATTGCAGCCTCTGAAGCATATTTCAATTTGGGGGCTTTCGCTTTTAATAATGGCTCCAGGTCGGGCATCTTTCAGCGTACCGAGCAATTTTCAGACGTTCTTCGATTCTTGAACGCCTTTATGCAGCTTCAGTTCCCCGAAGCCTCCTGGAGCTCCCTCTGCGTCAGCCACAACGTTCGCACCCGCTTACACACAGATTCTGGCAACGCTGCAGGTTCTCTAAATCACACAGTTTCACTGGCAACTTCAGCGGTGGCGAGGTTTGGCTTTGCCCCGCTTTGAACCAGGCGGCTTCTCAGGTACCGGCCCCCTTGGATGCTTCATCCGAGGCGCACAGTGCAGCTGAACCGGGTACAGGCGAGGTGCGTGACACGTGGCACGCGCCGCTCTCCTTCACCTGTGAATCACTTCATTGTACGCTTCCGATACAAGGAGACCGGTGGGTATTGACTGCCTATACTTGCAGGAGCCTAGACCGCTTTGATGCAACGTCACTGGCACACCTGAGGTCTCTGGGCTTCCCGCTCCCGCCGGCAACCCCAGGCCACCCGCAGTCAATACCTCCCTCGCTCAAGGGCACGACATGCGTGGAGATCTTCCTGGACATATGCTGTGGGGCCGCTCACCCACTTACCACGGCGATGTCTTCATGCGGCATCACTTGTCTGCCCATAGATCTACTTGGCGAGGAGCAACTCGACCTGCTCAGCGACGACACCTACGACCACTTGCTTCGACTGTGTTTTGCTGGGATTGTCCGCTTAGCTCACGGATCGCCGCCCTGCAAGGAGTATTCCCGCTTGAAGCTTCGTCCAGGTGGACCTCCAGCCATTCGATCGCCGGATCACATGAACGGTCTGCCAGGGAACACCGCCTCTCAGCAAGCTAGAGTACACAGCAGCCAAAAGCTTCTATATCGTTGCGTATGCCTTCTGAGAGCAGCTTTCTGTTCAGGCGCACATGTGTCCCTGGAACAACCCACTAATGCTATGTCCTGGCTTGAGCCTTTCGTTCAGGACATGCTTTCTGAAATACAGGCCTCTCTGGTCAACATCCCGGCATGTTCAGTGGGACAGGATATAGCAAAATCGTGGCTTTTCGCTTGCAGTTACAATGAATTCCGCTTTCTGGCAAGCACATGTTCGCATGCAGGAGGCCACCAGTCCGTCGCAGGAGCCAGGGACGAACACGGTAACTTTTTGTCCCAGAGGACGGCGGAGTACCCGTCCCAGCTTGCCGAGAAATTCTCAGCGAAGGCAGTGCACTTATTTTCTTCAGCAAGACCTGCTTATTCGGTTGCGCCCTGCTCCTTGAAGTTCGCACTGTCCTCAATTCCCAAAAAGCCGCGTTCATCAACGCCTACAGCCGCGCAGGACGGCGGGGGCATCTACTCTTTGCCCGACTGGTCCCTTGGCCCAAGGTACCAGTCCGACAGCTTACACGACCTGCGGAAGGAATGGCAATCTTGGCTGCTTCAGAACAGAATTCCTCTCAGGCTCCAGCAACACATTGCCGAAGCCAGCAATAAACCTCTTTTCTCAGAGGAAGAAACGGAGTGGCTTCGCTCTTCTTTCAAGCGCTTTTCGGACGCTCACTCACCGTGCCAGGACTGGAACTTCTCGGTGACGGAAGGCCAGCCCTACTGCTTGTCTGCACTGGAGCGCTTGAGTACTATGCTGGGTGACAAGGACACTTCCCTTTTCCCCGCTTTACAGAAGGGCGTGCCTACGGGATTCGATGGCGACATCCCTCGCAGCCACACACTCCGACCTCGTGATCCCAACAACTCAGACGAACCCACTGACCTGCTTGTTTGCGAAGGTAACTGGCAGGGGGCTGAGGCAGACCCAGCACTGCTTCAGGAGTTGATCGAGGAGGAGGTTTCTGCCGGCTACATAGAGGAAGTTCCCAGCTTAGAGGCTGCTTACGAAAGGTGGGGCAAGGAACGTGTTGCAGTGGGCCGAGTGAACATTGTCAAAGCCCCCGGTCGCTCTGCCCGCTTGGTCATAGACAACAGCATCTGCAACACGAACCAGAACTGCCACGTGCCTGAACAGTTCTCCTTGCCCAGCCTCCAGGACATTCAGTCCGCTTATCCTCCGAGGGAGGACGAGGAGCCGGTTTCGGGTTTCAGCTTAGATGTGAAGGGAGCGCACAAAACTTCACTTGTGCGCGAGAAAGACAGAGGCCTGCTTGGACTGAGACAACAAGAACGCCTCTTTTTCTACCGTGTCTGTCCCTTCGGGGCCACTTTTTCGAGCCACTGGTTTGCCCGCTTAGGGGGCTTTTTTGTGCGCTGCCTTCACCTACTTATCTGGTTGTCACACGTCCTCATGCTGTACGTAGATGATTTGCTTCTCTGGCAAAATTCTCGTGCCCTGCCGCTTAGCGCTTCTCTGGTCTTGGCATTCTGCGCCTGCTTCAATATACCGCTTAGTTGGCGGAAATTGCAGATGGGGCCGTCTATAACCTGGATAGGGTGGCAGATCGACTTCAAGGCTGGCTGTTACACTTTACCGGAGCTCAAACGCTTGAAGCTGCTCGGCGAGGTGGAGGAATGCCTTCGGCACCGACTTGTCAGCCGCAAACAGCTTGACAAACTCCTAGGTCTGCTTCAGTGGATTCTGCATGGTCTTCCTGCTTTACGCCCCTGGCTATGCACTCTTTATGATGACATGCATAGACCACTTGGCACCAATGTCAGCATCAGCCCAGTTGTTTGGCCAGGCATCCATTCTTACCTGGACGACAAGCTCCGCTTCACAGGTTGCCCCCGGGCACGGGCATTTCACCTGGCTCAACTCTGCTTTCAGCCCGGCATAAGCCTCTTAAGAGTAAGGACGACCTGGCTCTAGTCCCCGTAAGCGCAAAGCGCATGTGGCTCCGAATTACGGACCCCCCTTCCTCCAAGCGGCGCTTATCTCAGTCCAGCAGAGAAACCCTTGCTTTCTTTGCCCACTTGAGCTCCAGGGACTGGCGGCCCAGGCCACTCCGACCACCACCTACCAGTACGGTGGAGTCGGCCGCCGACGCCTTCGGCAAGGGCAATGATTGTGGCGTGGGAGGATGGCTCCTCCTCCCTGGTGGACGCCTGCTTTGGTTTGCTCACCGCTACACGGTCAAAGACTTCCTGGACTTAGGTCTGCCCATGCAAGCAGACGCCAACCTGGACATCTCCAGCTACGAGACATTGGCACAGTGCTTTGTGCTTCTGGCCTTTTGGAAAGCCCATGGTTCCGGTCGCTTGGCTTTGACATTACCAGCTTTGAGCGATAATAGCGGCGCAGAGTCAGTGTGTAATAAGCTTTACACCTCTAAAGTACCACTTAATCTTTTCGTTCGCAAGCTTTCGATGTGGAGCTCGATTACCGGTGTCGCTTTGGACTGCAGCCATATAGCTGGCGAGAAGAACGATGACGCAGACCTGCTTTCTCGGTGGGATGGCTCCGCGGA
This sequence comes from Symbiodinium sp. CCMP2592, assembly GCA_905221615.1. Taxonomy (NCBI): domain Eukaryota; class Dinophyceae; order Suessiales; family Symbiodiniaceae; genus Symbiodinium; species Symbiodinium sp. CCMP2592. The sequence continues at coordinate 74,788 of CAJNDT010000741.1, read as the reverse complement.
ACTCCCTGCCAAGTTTCTGGCCTCGAACCGCATCGAGCTCTCACTTTCTGAGTTCTGGCAGATCCGCTTTCAAGTGAAGCTTTTTCCCGCTGACACATTTTTGAAATGGCAGCTTCCGTCAGCCGACAGCTTGGGCCCGACAAACCGCGGTTCAAGGAAGCGCAAATAGCTTCCTCACCTCACTTTTCTGCTTGGCCTTTTCACTACGTTTGCGAGGTTTCGGCTTGCCAGTTTCAGACCCGGGCTTTTGCGACTGCTCCGCTACTTCAGCTTTTGCTTTACGATCTCGGACGGATCAAAGATCCGATCGGGACAGCCGACTTCTGAGCAGTCGCTTTACCGGCAAGCCGAAAAAGAACAGTGTGCGTACCTTCTTGCACTTTCCAGCTTTTGCTTAGCACAGCATTCCTCGCAGTAGCCTTTTGATGTTGCGTGGTGTAGTAATGTCCTGAACGGTTCCTGTGTTTACTCAGGGTTGTTTCGGACTTACTCATCCCCGCGGCCCCGCTTGGGTTCAAGCATACACCACGCAACAGCAGCTTGCTTTCAAAAACTTTCCCACCCGCCCACACCTTTGGGCACGCTTTCAGCGCAGGGAGCTTTTCAGTCACAGCCCGCTAGACAGTCTTGTATCGCTTTCCGCTGTTTTCGCTCTACTTACATTTCAGCTTTGTTGCTTCTTTGCTAATTCGCTTACATGACGATACGGGCTTTTGCGACTGCTCCGCTACTTCAGCTTTTGCTTTACGATCTCGGACTGATCAAAGATCCGATCGGGACAGCCGACTTCTGAGCAGTCGCTTTACCGGCAAGCCGAAAAAGAACAGTGTGCGTACCTTCTTGCACTTTCCAGCTTTTGCTTAGCACAGCATTCCTCGCAGTAGCCTTTTGATGTTGCGTGGTGTAGTAATGTCCTGAACGGTTCCTGTGTTTACTCAGGGTTGTTTCGGACTTACTCATCCCCGCGGCCCCGCTTGGGTTCAAGCATACACCACGCAACAGCAGCTTGCTTTCGAAAAACTATCACTAGTTCAGCGCAAATCTACAATCTCGTCCTATAATCAAACTCGCTCCTCTGATTCCACTTTATCGTTGCCACTCCCTACTGGCACCCCTATTAAAATTGGTACATGGAATGTAGAAGGCCTCAAGGAAGTAGCCAAATATGATTTACTTTTGAACTTCTGTAAACAATCCCAAGTCTCTCTCCTATGCGTCCAAGAAACCAAGGTTACATCGGCTCACACATTTCAGAAACTCGGCTGGGAAATTCTACACTCCGGCACCCCGAAAGACCCCCATCATGGGGTTGGCTTTTTCATCTCACCCTCCATGCGCCCCCATGTCAGAGACTTTAAGCCACACTCTGCCCGTATCTGCGAGATTACGCTGGATACTCTACCACATCCAATCACCATTTTCAGTATTTACGCACCCAGTACGGTAGAAACTCCCGCATTAGACCGAGAACGTAAGTCCCAATTTTGGGAAGAATTGGCAGATATACTCCTTAATCATCCTAACTCCTCCCACCTCTTCTTGTTAGGGGATTGCAACGCCCGATTGGATCCTAATATCGATATAACTCATTCACATGTGGGGCCCCATGTGGCAGGCCGAAGACAAACTATCCCTGATGTAGATAGAGACAATGCCCTCTTTTTAATCGACCTCCTTGAGAGCCACGGTTTGGAATTGCCCCAAACTTACCAAAACCTGCCTTTTCGGCAAAGGGTCTCTTACAAGGAGATGACTTGCAAGGACCCCCTTCTTGAAGGGGAGGATATCGCCGACTGGACGACCTTAGATTATGCCATTGCCCCTCAGGGCTTCCGACAAACTTTTTCATTTGTGGGCGCGTATTTTCAACAACTAGTCAACTCCCGTCATATCCCTCTCATTTTCTCACTTAAAACACAATTCCAGCCCACTCCCCCAAAACAAGCTCTCAGAAAACCAGACTATACACAACTCTCCTCTTTCTACACACAGTTGGAGTCTTCTCTTCTAGATAAGACCGATAACGCTTTCATTTTCCCGCACTCCCCTGCTACACAAATCATCGCTTACACAGATGGCTCTTGTCCTAATAACCGTACAGTCTCCTTCGATAACCCGGCAGGGTGGGGTTTTACTCTCACCTCAGGATCGGATTTGCCCGCACACCCCCCGGTGGACTCCACTTGGTTACAGTCCTGGGGTAAGGTCCGCGCCACCCCTACTCAATATCTGCCAGAATTACCCGGCTCCAATAACACCGGAGAGCTTAAGGCTCTTATTGAACTCTTTGATTATTTGATTTATCATTCTACTTTCCAGTCAGGAGACCGACTTACCATATACACGGACTCGCAGTACGCTCTCTCTCTCCTTCTTGGCTCCTCTGTCCCTACCACACACCACCAGCTGGTTACTCTCGCCCAGCAATATTATACGGCACTCCGCTGTCGTTTCCGGGTAAATCTCTTGAAGGTACCTTCTCATGAAGGAATACCAGGAAATGAATTAGCGGACGCTCTAGCAAAACGTGGAGTCTACTCCTTCGGCTCACTCGGCAGGTTTGCCGCTACTCCCTCTAAATCCCTCCAGCCCCCTGAAATTGGCTTTAACCAGCAAGGATGGGACTCCTTAGATGTCATGGAACAGGATGATTTCCTCATCTCCAAGATCAAAGAATATACTTCTCTTATCCCTATCCTGCCACTCTCCGCCAAGAAACCCTGGATCTCCCCTCACACTCTACATCTCATCCAGGTATTTCAGGAAACTAAATTCACAGATACAACTGCTCTTAAAGCGGCCAGAACAGCCATTAAGAAATCCGCCCGTAGAGATAAAAAGCTATTCATTGCTCAGAATCTCCAGGATGATTTCTACGGAAGCTCCATTCAACAATGGACCCACGCTCGTCAGATTCGTTCTGAATTTCGCCCACGCGCTGCGGGACTATTCAATCTCCACGAAAAACTTGTTTCCTCCTCCCAACGTGCCACGACTTTTGCCGATTATCTTTCCAAACAGGTGTGGCACACTACAGGAGATCCCACTATTCTCCAGCATGATCCACATCCACCGGTTACGGAAATTGATTCCCCCTTTACAATGAATGATTTAGACGCCGCTCTAAAACGTCTCAAAAACCATAAGGCCTCCGGCCCCAACGATATTCCGGGGGAAATATACAAGCACGCCCCCTACATATTGAAACTCTATCTCCTTTTTCATTACAACCAATGTTATCAGGAAGCGAAAGTACCCCCTTCTTGGCTCTTCTCAGAGGTCGTCATGATATTAAAAAACACGCAGAAAGACGCCCGGCTCCTTTCCAACTATCGCCCCATCTCCCTTACTAATATATCCTACAAGATCTTCGCCTCAATGCTACAACAGAAATTAGAAAAGGGTCTGGATCCCAGAATTCGGGACAGGCAATTTGGATTCCGCAAAAATCGTTCTACCACACAGCCTATTCACATTATTCGTCGTCTCTTGGAGGTCTATGAAAGGCAAAACTCACCTCTTCACGCTCTATTTATAGATTGGAGCAAAGCATTCGACTCCGTTACCTTTACCGCTATCGAAGCGGCTATGACCCATGTGGGAGTTCCGGATCACACACGTAAAGTCATAATGGCTCTCTATGAAAACCCCACTTTCTTGGTCAGAGACTCTTCTCAAAAATCTACCGTACGTACACAGACTAAAGGTCTCCGCCAGGGGTGCCCTTTATCTCCCTATTTATTTGGCTTTGTACTAACCCACCTATTTCACGACGTTGAGAGAGACTATCAGGGTCGGTTTGGAGAAATATCAGGTGTATTTCATGTCCCCTCCCCTCTCTGGGACTTAGAATATGCAGACGACACTGTTCTCCTCTCATGTTCGGCGGAGCAACTCAATCGCCTCCTACACTCCGTCCAACACCATGGTTCTAAGAGGGGTCTCCTCCTTAATGAAGACAAATGTGAGCACTTACGTCTACATTCGCCAAACCGCATATACTACGCGCCAATGGCGCAAACCCCATGTCAATGCAAATATTGTGGCGGTGTCCACGCTCCCCCTACCCCCGTTCCCCTCTCCGATGAGGTTAAATATTTAGGGGTTTATCTGGACCCGACCAATAACAATCGTAAGAACACCTCTTATAGAATTTCACAAGCAGTCGCAGCCTCGAAGCTGCTTCGGCCACTGTTATCTCATGCGGGCCTACCGCCAAGTTGGAAACTTACAGTATATCGGAGCATTGTTCTCTCCATTCTCACTTACGCTATGGACAGTGTCCTACTCACTTCACCACAACTTCGTAAACTGGATTCCATTCATTACAAATCACTGCGCCGTATATTTAAAATTAAATCTTCTTTTTATCATAGAATCCTTGACCCATCGGACTCTCAATGCTCTAACCAATATCTTGCATCTCTCTCCTACCGAACACGTAAGGTCATCACTCCCTCTCAGTTATACTCACAACAACGCTTACAACTTTTCGGACACATTCATAGACACCCAGAATCACTAGAAAGTCAATGTACCTATATGACATCACATGCCTACAGACACATCAGGGCTCCAAACAGACCAGGTCGGCCCCGCATACATTGGGCCGAATCCTGCATGACGCAGGCTGCAGAACGCATCGATCATTTGCTCTCGGACGCAGCCCCTTCTCATGAACAAATACAACACAGCTTCTATCAATTGCCAAATCCGGCTAGCATCGCTGCAGCGCACCGCTCCTCCGGGTTAATGTGGATGGACAATACGTCCCTCTACCGCAAAGTGCAGCCACGTTGCCAAGACCGTCTGTTTTGGACGAAAGTAGTACACAAACCTCCTTCGGGCCGTGCTTAATTTAAGCCACCAGTAACTGAATTAGGATAGGTCGGTGCTGATGGGCTAGTAGTTGACAGCCTTTCGCGTTCGAAAAAGCCTTTTGATGTTGCGTGGTGTAGTAATGTCCTGAACTTGCATTTATTGACAGCTGACATGATGCGATTTCTTCAGAAACCTTGTGTGTGAAGTGTGAAAGCCGAGCTCGCTTGGCTTTAGTTGGTGATGAACATTGAACATTGAACATCGCATCTAGCAACCATTCTTATGGCATGATTCACAAGTCACAAGTTTTTGTTTCGCAGTGATAGAAGAGCATCTAGAGCCCAGAGCTCTAGGACCCGGAGCATACGTGCAACAAACACGTAGCGACACCAACACAGTCGCAGTCGCAGCGATGACAGTCAGAACTTCTCAGAACTTTTCTTTTCCAAAGGTTGCAAATATCAGAGAGTAAGAACAGAATGTTTTGTGTGATCCTGATGGTCGTGTGTTGGTTGGTGACACACGGCAAAGTGCAGCTGTGGGGCAACAGGCTTACCGGCCGGTATTCCACGGACTGGAACGGATGCAGCGTGGCATGTTTGACAGACGTGGAAGAAGCGCTGCTCAGAAGTGATGCCTGGGCTGATGACATAGAGAACGATCAGATTCTGGGAGTGATGCTGTTGGATGCTTCCTTCGTGCATCAGGCACTAGCGGTGCTTGATGAAGGTCAGCGGCGACAATATCAGTTTTGGCAAGCGGTGTTTGGGACAGAAGCACTACATGCTAGCTTATACTTTTTTGGCGTGCAAAGCATCGTTGTGTTCAAGAAACCTGTAGAAATTCCAGTCACTGATCGGCGGAAGCTTCAGACTTTTTTCAGTCGTTTGGACCTTCACAGTCCCGATGACCTTGTGAAACAGCTGAAGGAAGACAATGGAGGGGCCTTGCCAGAATGGGTTGATTCCAACTCCCATGTGGTAGTGCGGCTTCCTGGAGCCCATAGTTTTCTCGTGGCTCGTGAGCACTGGACATCATTTTGCTTGCCAGATCCTTCTCCTGAGCATCTATTCTCTGTAGGTGTTCGTCAAAGAGCCCGCTTGATGGGCTGGACTCACATTCAAGACGTAGCAAAGCAGTTCGTTCTGCCAGAACAAGCTTCAAATTTCGAAGCGCCACGGATGTCAGGGGATGCCGCAGAAGATATTGCAGAGACCATCCGGAAGTTGGCTTCAAGGCTCAACCCAAACAGGGCGGAAGATGCAGCACTACTGGATTCTGCTTATCGTGCGGCGTACATGATGCAGCGCATGCGGGATGAGCTTGATGTTGGCACCATGCATTCAAGGGTGGTGCAATCGAAGGGCCGGGTTTGCACTCCAAAGCTGCCTTATCAAGCAACGTTCATGATTCAATGCGTACTCCTGAGCAGCCATTTGCGCGACGCTGCGGATTTGAAGCAAGTCCTGTTGAAAGCAGTGGAAGTTGCACTTCCGAAGATTTTTGCGGAAGCTGTTCAGGCATCTGTCAAGGATGTGGGTCATGGGTTTTCGAAGGTACCGTCTCCCTCGAAAATTTCTCGAGCAAGGCTTACTGTGGACACCACTCTGATGCTGCACAGGCGGGAGCAGAATCGAGCAGCAGATGAAAGCGGCGGCTGTGTCAGATATGTTTCTGTAGATTCGTCCGTCCAAGGACATTATGATTTTGAGCTGGTTCGCATTACAAGCATCGCCAAATCGGATTTGCAGGACATGTTCCTGCGTGCAATGGAATCACAGAACATGTGGGGCCCGTATCTGGAAGCTCCAAGCGATGAACTTTTGGACAAGACTGCTGCAACAGAGGTGGAGCTGCATGCACAGATGAATGCATGCGTAGATACGCACCTGCCGCCAGCAGTTGTGTTGGGAATTAAGCGGGCACGGGAAGCTGTATCACAAGTTTCATGCAGTTGCCCATTGTTTCTTTCTGGAAACTGGAAGTGCGCTGGCGCTCCAGTCCTTTGCGGATTCCATTGTGTCATTCACAACAGATCAAGGAACGGAGTCCGGGCCAAGCAAGGTTCCGCCGGTGTTGGTGAGGAAGGTTTTGCCTCATGTTGCATATGAGGCAGGTCCTGCAGATGACCACGACTTCGCCCCACCGCTTCAAAACCAAGCAGACTTGGAGGCAAAAATTGATTTGAGTAACTCCGTCGGAATCCCTGGGCTGCTTCATATAGTGCATAATTCCACATTAGATCTTGGAAGATCCATGGTCAGCTTCGATGAAAGCATCAAGCAACTTACTCACGTTTCCAAGTTCTTGAGCCGCAAGGAGACGAAACAACGACTGTTGGACAGCTGTTTCTCAGACAGAGTGGGCCGCCACCTGCAGTCAGATGTGAAGTCGTTCAGAGCCAAATTAAACCCTGGTCGCTGGGGCAGCATAGCAGAGTGTGTTATCCAGCTGTTGGAGATTGAAGCAAGTCTTCGCTACGGCTGGAGCTTGCACAGGTATGGAAATCAGCGTGCAAACCCCGGTGATGATGACAATGGCGACCATGGTGTAGACCTCGGTATTGTTGATGGAGCTTTGACGTCACCTGACTTTTGGGCCACAATGCGGATGTTGCGATGTTTAGCAAAGGTCATCAAGTCCTGTCTGTATTGGATTGAAGGCTGTCCGTGTCACAGCAAGCTGGACCACAAGCAATTTCCCAGAGCAGTAGCAGATTCTTGGCGTCATTGCCCCTTGCGAGGATGCAAAGCGCCAGAGCTGGCAGCAGGCGAATTCGAAACAATGCTCCGAGACTTGCACAACACGAATGCTTCAGAGCTCCTTAGCAGTCTGCCGAGAGACATCAACCAAGCATCGAGAGCCTTCATCTTGCAGGAGTTCGAACGAGGAAGAGCACACCTTGTTTTTTTTGTGCTCACCCTGAGATTGCAGCATTGGCGGGATGCGCCTTACTGTGTTTTCGGCTGTGCTCACTTGTCGCCAGAGGTGTCCAAGAGACACTTGAGGCGGTGCTTAGACATGGACGTGCTTGATGCTTCACCTTTGCTCACCAAGTTGCAGCAGTCACCAGTCAGAGAGCAAGCGGATCTTGTCTGTAGTCTGCAGTGGGTGCGTGTGTTTGTGTTGTGTTTCAGGACTTTGCGGTGTCGGAGTATTGTGAGTTTTGAGATCTTGCAACCGGGCCAGTGAATCTCTAAGCCAGAGCCCACCCGACACGAAATCGGAAACATCGCTTCGGCAAAGAGCTTCGGGCTAGGGAGAGAGTCTTAGTCTTAAAACGGTTGGTGCCATTAGCCATTCAATAGTTGATTTTGTTTCGGCATGATCTAAAATTAAGAGTTTCTGTCTTTTGCAGATGTCGGGACCCCTGCAGATTCACAAAATGATCGCCTTGGCCCGCAACCATACTCCGCCATATGTAAGCTTGTCTCGGAGAATGACGCAGCTACGAGCGGCAACTGCCGAGAGCCCAGAACTGTTGGTTAAGCTGTCTCACTTCTACGACCGTGTCCACAGTCCAGCGCGGGCTCTCAGCGCCTTGGGTCTCCAGAACCATGCTTCAGCTGCAGACATCACGGGTTACCGCGACCCTTTGCACATGAAAATTATTTACCATGCCGATGCAAGAACCGTTTACCAGCGAGAGCAAGCATGGCCAGATCTTGCACCGTCGCAGCCGCCCAACAATGCGCTGCCGACCATTCCAGACGTGCCAGATAGATCGGAGCCAGCTGCCGGCTCAGGGCCGGCACGTCCTGTCTCAGGTTTAAGCGGGTCTGCTGCTTCGGGGTCTTCAGGAGCGACTGGATCGTCTCAGCTTCAACGACGAATGCGAGGCAAGCAAGAAGATGCAGCGAGTGCGGTTTCAGCCGAGGAAGCGGCTATGATGCTGCACCTTGAGCAAGGCAAGGAGCTGATCGCTGCTGCCCCGGATGAGCTGTTGAAGAAATATGCACTGCAGAGTATCTCTTCACTTCTGGAAGAGAGTGGTTCTGCTTGTGATGCTGTGTATTCCATGCCATTTTCAGATGAGGCTTTGAGCAGTTTGAGTTGGACAGCTAGAAATCATGTGGACGACGACCCCCAGCCTGTCTTGGACTGGAAGACTTTTAGTCTATCCAAACATGTCTTCTTGCAAGTCATCCGGAAAGCAGTGGGGGCTATTGTTGTGCCCAAAAGCACAGGCTTGCGAAGGACCGATTGGGCAGTTTCTTTTCTGAAAGTCAATTCAGTCAAAAAGACAGCTGAAGATTCTTTCTGCGTGGTTGTGAACTCCAGTCCGGTATGCTTGCATTCGTTGGATGCAGGGGAGGCAGACTCGGCAGACAGGACTCCTGTTGTTCTCAGCTTGGAAGCTTTGCCGTTGGAGAGCCTGTTACGACTACGGAGATGGGAGCACACCGATCAGATGTCTTACAACATCACACTGCCGGAGGACGACGGCCTGCAGCTGCAGTCTCTGCGCAAAGCCACAGCAGTGCGGAGTGTGTTGCTTGATGATTTGCTTCAAGCTGGTGCGTATGTGATTCCCAGCAATGATCCTTTGCACACCGAAAAATCACAGTTGTTGAAGCAATTGGAGATGGTGGAGTTTGCAAAGCCAGATGGAGAAGGAGGCTGGCTTTTAACGCCAAAGGGCCATCAGAATGTCCAGGTGTCCACTGTGCTTCGAAGCAGTGACAAGGTTTTCAAAGCTCGTGATGTGCCATTTGAGGACATGGAAGTGATCGAGCTGCTGTTGTCACTCCGAGACAAAGGCTGGGAACACAAGGAGCTTGCTTCAAAGAGGGCTTTGCCGGATGGGAGCACCTACATGCCTGGAAGTGCCGACAAGACTTGGTATTATCTTGCTAGCCAAGCGACCCTTTGCAAGGACTACCTCGTGTGCCTGCTGACCCAAGAGAAGCCTGTGCCACACCTTGCAGCAGCAGCAGTCTATGCTGAGCTGCTGGGCAAGCCAGTCCAGCAAAGCCGACGGCGCCGTGCAACACCGCTCATGTTCTTGGAAGATGAAGACATCTGGGTGGATGAGGCAGCTCTGGTTCCGAAGCCTGAGCCTAAGAAAAGGGCAAGGACGTCTCGTACAAAACGTGCTTGTGCTGCTGCAGCTTTGGAAGATGCTGCCGAATTGGAATGGCAAGGCCAGGCCGAGCGTGAGGAGGACCAGGCTGGCAGCGACGACGTCGACGTCGACGTGGAAGCCGAGCCAGAGGCTGAGGCGGATGGGCCTGCGGCAGCGGAGGAAGAAGTCCTGGCTGCAGCCGTGGCTGAGCTCTTCCGGCTCTTCCTCTTCGTCTTCGAGCGACAGCGACAGCGACGACAGCGATGGGGAGTCCTCGTCTTCTTATTCAGGGTCTTCTTCGTCTCGAGGCTCGGGGCCCGCTGCCGCGAAAGCCAGAGCGACGGGAAGACGAAGAACAGATGTTGCCATCCCGTATGGAAAGTGCAGGTTGACGCCAACGAAGACCGGCTATCAAATGACTTGCAGGCATCCGAAACACGATGGGGGCACCGCCGCCTGCACCAAAACGAGGAGTTGTAAGATCAATGGAGAACCCACGACACTTCGAATGTTGAAGTTCTGGGCTCAATTGGGGGCTAAGTCCCCAAGCAAAGAGGATCATCAGAAAGCTTGTTGGAAGACTGTGATGAAAGCTTTGGCAGATGGTACCCTGCCATCGATGGATGCTCTGGATGCCAAGCCGGTACTGAAATTCCGGTGACAGCTCTCTTTGTTTCTTTGGCATGCTCACAACTTGGCGGCGTTTTCTTTGCAACATGTGTCTTCAATCAGCTTTGTGCCGGCTCAACTGTTTCACAGCTTCGCAGTGGCTTCACGAATCTCGCAGTTCTCAGAATGAAAGGACAAGGCTGTGCGGCTGTGTTCCCAAGTCTCTTTCACACACATGTCATGCTACACACCACGCAGTACACCACACACCACACATGAGTCACATGGCGCCCACAAACTACATTACACACGATACACTGCTGTGTCACACTGGCCACAAACATGCTGCAAACATGCCACAAGCGGGCCGTGCACATGCCAGCGGCGTCCCACACACACACACACACATACCTTCCACACAGACACACACACACACACACGCACACATATGCATACACATACACATAGACATACACATGCACATGCACATGCAAATACACATGCACATACACATACACCCGCACCCGCACACATACACATACACACACGCACACGTATGCATACACATACACATATACATACACACACACATATGCACATGCCACACAGCGTCGAGGTGTGCATCTTTGCTTGCTGTCACTTGAGCTTGAGAGAGAGAGGGAGAGAGAGGGAAAGAGAGGAGAGAGCTTGCTGTCAGTTGCGGTCTACATGTTCACATGTGCAGTGCAGTGCAGTTGTTGTGTTTTGGCAGTTCATGCAGTCATGTCGGCACTTGAACATGTCCTGGAGCCTTCTCTGAAGCTGCTTGGGGTAGGGGTGGGTGGGGGGCTGGGAGCTGAGTTTTTGCTTTCAGGTTTACCGACCTTTACCGAACTTTAGCTGCAGATTCGTTGCTGTCGCTGCGGGTCCGTCTCTTGCTTCTTTTTCACTTTTTGCCCGTTGTGCCCAAAAATTCCTGGAAATCGCTGCGGAAGCTCTGCGCGGGCTGCGCGGGGCAGTTTTGGGCAGGAAAGGGCCTGGGACGGCCCGGGACGGCCTGGGACGGCCTGGGGTGGCCTGGGGTGGCTCTGGGGGGTCTACGGGCCTGCCCTCGAAACGCTCGAAATTGCTCGAAATTGGGAGGGTGGTTGCTCGAAATTCAGGGGGGTTGCTCGAAATTCAGGCTGGTTGCTCGAAATTCCCCCTGGTTCCTTTATTGCTGTAGCTTTACCATCCCTCGAAATTCAAGCCGGTTGCTCGAAATAGGACTGGGTTGCTCGAAATATCGACCGGTTGCTCGAAACTCCACCTGGCCGCTCGAAACCCTCGAAATTGCTCGAAATTACGTGCTGGCCCTGGCCCCAAAACCGCGGTGCCCGACCCACCTTAGGTGCCCAGCCGGTTCCCAGCGGTTCCTGGCGGTCTGCGTGGTCCCCTGTTGAGAACTTTAGCGTTTTCGGAGTTTTGGGAGGATTTAAGGAAAAGAGCACAAATCACGCGCGACGCAGTAGTTGAAGCCTATGCTACCAAAGAGTCAAAGCTCAAAGAGGTCGCCCCGGTAAATCCCACCCACATGCCACCAACCCTTGGCTAGGCCCTGCGATTGATACCGATGAACACACACATCAAACAAAGATTGAAACACTTGTAGCTTCACGCGAGCACTGCCGCAAATGCAACAAAGATTCAAAACCTTCGGCATACCCGGCATACTGCCACAAAAGCACAAGCATCAAGAAACTGTTCAGTCGAAAGCGTCATGTATGCGGTGCAGTGGTGCAGCATCAACCAACTTGAGCCAACATTGAGAAAGAGATGAGAGTCATTGCAGCTGAGAGATGAGATGAGAGCTCATGCAGTCGGGAGCCGGGAGCCTTGTGTTGCTGCAGTCAGGAATGCACATGTTGACAATGTTGACAAGCATCACGGCATCACACGTTTCCCGCTTTAGCGTGATGCTGAATTGCTGGACTCTTTTATTGGGACGCACAATGACACAATGATGCGACAGTGTGACTTGTATTGTCAAAACTCGAACCGGTATCCTCACTGCACAAGGCTGGTTGATGACTTGATGACTTGATGCATCCTGGCACAACAAACTTTGCGACTTTGCGCCTTTGCGCAAACCCTTTGCTATGATGTTACACAGCGTCGATCGCTGTACATAAAAAAACATGCTCCAAAACAGCAAGACATGAAGCCAATGAAGCCGAGTTGGCATGCACTTGTCATGACAGTGTTGTGCTTACATGTACGGTGAGTGCCCAACCTGCCTGCCTGACTGTGACTGCACCTTGGTCGCTTTCTCAGAGTCCCAGAGTGTAGTCATGTCCAGGTGACAGAAGGCATGAAATTCCCGAGAGTCACAGCCGAAGCGTTGTGGCATTAGTGATCAGCATTGCAGCTTTGCGTAGACAAGACATGCCATAGCTGTTGTGGTGTGAACGAACACTCAGCGATTCGTGATTGTGAGTTGCTTGTCCTTCCAGGCTAGGCGTCTGTGTTGCAAGCACATCGTCTCGAGTCGAGTGTCGAGCATTGAAATTTCAGGAACGTTGTGGCAGACAGCGTATTGCAATCAAGTGTCCATTCAGCATGGTGCAGGTGCAATTCATGATAGCTTTCTCGTCTAGTGCTCGTAGCCTCTAGAATCTACAACATGTCTGGCATGGGTTCGGAGCAGGATTCGAGGTCCCATAAACACGGGCCGGCATCGCTTTCCGAGCTGGGCTGCTGGCCTGCAACTGTGCTGAAGTCTCTGCTATGTGCAGGGGATGGGAGTGATGGAGAACGGATGGGTCGCTTGCAGGCCCTCTTGCGGCCAGGGGTGTGCATGTATTCAGACTACAGCGGCCTGGCAGGTGAGTACGAACTCGTGTGCCAAATGCGTGCAGCTTTGACCATGTTTGCAGCCGAGCATGACATTCCTCAGTTGAAAGATGTTGCTATTGATCATAGCCGCTTCTGTGACTATGGCAAACTGCAGCAAAAAGCCTTGTCTGGGATCAGCGAGATGCATGACAAGCAAATTTGTGTGCTTTCAGATATCAACGATAGACTGCCACCAGAAGCCCGACAGATCCTGGACGGCATGCTGCCGACAGGCGAGAAGGTTTCAGCTGAAGCTGCTGCTGCAGCGTATGCGAGCATGTTCGCTTGGCTCCGGGACCAGCGGTCTTGGGTGTTTCCTTCGCAGCCTACATGTCATTGCATCGTTCATGAGGGCATGTGTCCTGTGTTTCCTCAGGGTAGCGATGCTGGCCAAAGCCCGGTCCGGCGCCCACCTTTAAAGCGAGTGCGGAGGAAGTTGTTTCAATCTGAATCGGCAGGGTCTTGCACCATGCCGTCGCAGCAGAAGCTCAGGGTAAATGTTGCCGGGACTACGTGCATCGGTTGGAGCCAAGCAGGCAAAGGCCTTCACTTTGCCGATCCCAGCGAGAGGCCTCATGCTATCTGGGCTACTGAGCGTCTTCGGCGTGCTGAGCTTGAAAGAGAGGATGTTTTCTTCTCCGAATGTACGCCGAGATATCCTGTGAAGGTGGGCTGGGGGGAGGTAGTAATGGGCCTAATGGGACTTATGTAAGGGAATGCTCGCAACACGTGTCCTGTGTGCTGGGAAATGCTTTTATATCTAGCGACAATCACTTTGCAATCACAAAACTGTGTTTCTTCAGAGGTTCGGATCAACATTGAAACAATGTTTCACATGTTCCGGAACTGATGTACAACAGTTTTGAGTAGACAGCCCCTCGACCTCAGCCCAGTGCCTAAAAGCCTGGAGTCGTGAAGCTGATCTCGAATCTCGAACCAGAACTGCGAAATGAACTGTGAAGCCTGTGACAAGCCATCCTGAGAAGTGACCCTAGCCCCAACTCTTGTGCTGACAGGAGAAGCTTGGATTCTTGGACGAAACCCATGAGCTTCTGAGCGTGAAGCTGGACCCGATGATGCTTGGTTGGCCTGTGAGACGGACTCGACTTTTCACAGTGGGACTGAACAAGCGCACGATGGCATGGTTGGGCCCGGATCAAGATGATGTTGCTGCTGACTTCTTGAGGTTTTACGGCGTGGACTTGAAGCTCACCGCGGACGTCTTCCTGGTTGCAACGGACGACGAGGTCGCGGAGGCAAAGTCCACAATGGCTGCACGAAGGGGCTTTAGTGGCAGCAGCAATCAGCAACTGAAGCTTCACGAGATCTATGCTCCTGGGCACTTGCTTCGCTACCAGGACTACGACAAGTACTTTGCCGAATGTGTTAAATCTGGTCAGATTTCGGGAAAGAGCTTCTTTGCTGATTTGGACCAGAACCTGGGAAGAGGAGCGAGCACCCCCGGTGAGGTGCTACCTTCTTGCTTGACTCATTGGACGATCCATGCTTGGAGTGCAGCACGAATGGTTCTGAACCAGGAGGTCTACCTTGCACACGGGTTCAACTTGTATCCGGAGGCCACAGGCTGGCCAGTGCCGTGCAGCATGCGGGATGTCTTGAAGTCGCTAGCCAACAGCTCTCAGAAGCAGCTGGTCGGCAATGGGTGGCATTTGCCCGCCCTTGCTGCGTTCATGTTCTACGTTTTGGCGCACACCGTGCGTCTGGATCGCAATGCCAGCATCGAGCCAGAGAAGACTTTGCTTCGACGAGGCGGGTCAGACTTTAGCGGCCTGGGCAGCACACCGTCCCGCCTGTCTGTGAGCAGCTTGGATGGATCAGGCTCAGACTTGCTGATGGGCCTGCAGAGCTCCCAGGAAACGGCCGTGGACGATGACGAGGACTCGCAGAAAACGTTGATTCTTGGCTGTTTCCGATGAAATGTTTGAAGACCGCAGCATGGATTCCCATGCAAAAATCCTTCACGGTTGTGTTCTTAGAGAGCTCATCCGTTCTATACCGTGCACACATTTTGAACAGGCTTGCCTTCTGTTGTCTCTTGAAGAAGGCCGTAGAGTGTGCATGCATTTCTGAACTCAACTTCTGAGGAGTACTGCAATCTCTTTAGCTTTGCCGTTGAGAGGATCAGAGGGTTTGGCCACTGGGGCTTCACTGGATATGGTTAAGTTAAGCAGTACATACTAGGTTTGTGATATGAAAGCTGGGTTCGGGAGGCCTTGCGTTCTGGTCCTCAGATCAGGCATATTCACTTTCGTGCTGTGCAAGGACCGAGGCAAAAGACCAATAGTGGCAGTGTCGATTGCGTGTGTTAGGTTTTGCTGCCAGCTGCCCAGAAGCCTCGCGTGAAGAGATCCGATGAGTCTTCGTGTTCATTGTGCATGTCTGTGAATGGTTGCAGTCTTTACACCTGAAAGCCTGACAGAGTGTTTGCCTGCTTTCGTGGAGATGTGCCGCAGTGCTAATATCCGGGCATCCAGGACCTGAGTTGAGCAGATCGCTTTGTCGCTGAGGCCGCAATGTTCAATCATCCGAGCCAGAGGCACATGATCCATGTCATGCCGTCCATGCAATCCCCAAGTAGGCATTGGAGGAGAGTTTGCAATCATTCCGAACTCCGATGCACGGGTATTTCACCGCTTCAAGTAGGCTGGCTCAGGCTGTAGCATATACGAAATCCTTACTGGTGAATAGACAAAACTCAACAAGACGTAGCTGCTGTGTGGTGCACGGAAGTCTTGGGCTCTTACGTCGCTGCACTTGGCATCGGTGCTTGTTTCACGTGGCAAGCATGATGGACCCAGATGAGCATGATTTCAGCTCCACTGACATCCTCGGTCAGATGAGAAGTGAAGCTCCCAAAGCAGGCCCGAAATCCAAGGCTAAAGCTAAAGCGAGAGGCAAGGGCCCGCAGCTGAAGACATGCTTTGTTGAGGGCTGCCCCGACCTATGTGTGCCTGGCAAACGGTGGTGTAAACGACACAATGCTGCCTATGACAACCTGTATTACCAGGCCAAAAAGGCTGCCGAGATCCCCACTTTGGAAGCTTCCATGCGGGACCCCGAGACTGCCCAGCGAGCCTTTGACTTGTACTTCGAGCAAAACCCCTGCGACGGAAAGTGGAGGCGGAAGTGCATTGTCAACTGGGCGCAGTGGAAGCGGCAGTTTGTGAACAGCCAAGTGAAGCGGCACCGTGAAGGCTGCAGGCCTTTTGAATACACTCAGCGGCTGTTGTATTGCCAAGGCACGATGGGCTGGTCCAAGGAATCGGCAAAGTCGGAGTGGGAAAAACATTCCAAGGACCGGTCCCTGACCCAGGACAAGAAGGGACTGGATGGGTGCGATCGCATTTGGATCCCTGTGATTGAAGAGAACCACTTTGACAAGGATCGAGCTCGCCACAGCATCTATCAGGAAGGTGGCAACGTGGAGAAGAATCTCAGTGATGAGGACAGAGCCGTGCTTCTTGGTCATGTCAAGAGGAACCTCAAGGACGGGGATCACCGCGACTTCTTCAAAGGGGATTGGGAGGCAGAGACCGATGATGTCACCAGGACCCCGGCGAAGAAGCGCGAGAGAGACGACACGGAGATTGAGACCCCTGCGGAGAAGAAGGCCCGGATGAAGTACGAGAAGCTCACCAGCAATGGCCCCAGCTTCCAGGCGTTCAAGAACACATGCAGCGAGAAGATCAAAGAGAAGTTGGGTGTGGTGACGGCGACATCAAGCGGTGTTGCTGCGAAGATCTCCGAGGGCTTGGTGCAGTTGGAGACTGCGCAGCAGAAGTACTCGGAGGACAAGGTCTTGTCTTCTTTTGCCGATTGCTTGAAAGCTTCTGAGATTGCTTTGGATGCTTGGCTTAGCAAAGGCACGACATTGCCCGCCGATGTGGCGGCCCGTGAGGTACTGATTGAGAACGTGACAACCCAGCTCAAGGAGAAGATTGGGGCAGTTGGTGAGAGTGTCAAGCTCGTGAAAGGTGATGCCACCCTCCATCCCAGGTTGTACTTTGAATCGCAGGCCTTGTCCGTGCTGGAGTACGATGATGCGAAGAAGGTGGTTGACAATCAGGCCCTCGTGCTCAAGACAATGCTTCCAGTTGCCGACCTGTTCATGAAGAGCATCCTCAAGATTGTCACGGACATTGCTAATTACATCAAGCAGAAGGAGAAGAACACGGAGCGTGCCGAGGCAAAGAAGAAGAAGGATGCTGATCAGCTGGAGATTGGCAAGGTGAAGGAAGCAGCCAAGACGGCAGCTGCCAAAGCGAGGATGTTCAATAGGGCAACCAACAAAATCTTCGCCATCAAGGAGGACCAGTGGCATGCAATGCTTGAGCGAAGCGGCGAAACTTTCGATGTCAACCATTACTTGGACAAGCCGTGGGTGCTGAGGAAGAGTGAAACCGTCAAGACCTGGAGGAACAACGCCGAGGCCAGCGTGAAGTTATCTGAGTTTGGCGGCTCCTACCGGAGAGTCCCCTCATGCAAACAGGAGAACCGGGCTATGGCACCGGTCTTGTCCAAGCAGGGCAAGGAGGCTGCGGAGCTCATGGTGCCCCGTGACCAAGAAGCTGGACCTTTCATCGTTGAAAGATGGCAGCAAGTTCGAGAACAACATGTGGTATTGGGGGTTTGACAGCAAGTTGAGCGGTGGCTTCTTGAACCCCAATGCCGCAGCCATGCTCCGTGTTGTGGCCATGGGCACTATCAGCATGGTGGCCTTTGAGATCAACAAAGTGGTTGCATGCATGATCGTATCGTGTACTTGTTTCACGTATGTTTTATAAACTTTGGTTGTTGCAACATTTTGGCTCAGAGTTGTGCATGCTAGCTGTCGTCATTTCGATTTCCCGTCATGTTGTGCAACAAGGTGTTTGGTGTTCAGTTTCTCAATTTTGCTTGCAGTGGTCGCAGGAGGCAACAACAACACACTTCCCTTTCTGTCTTGTAGCTCGTAGTCTTTTAGGAAATCCTCTGGGCCTGGGAGGGAGCGGGCACCCCACCAGTGGGTGAATGGCACAAAGCTCGTTGGCTCCGGAAGGTCAGGCACCAGTCTACGTCAGCGCCGTCAGCTCTATGAGTGCAGCTGACATTTTGGGGTTGCATTCCCGTGTTCCCATGCGGAGCCGCATTCTGTGTGGCTTGCAAACGGCTACGAGCGCATGTGAGTTCACTAGAGCCCGTGAGACCGTAGCAGGACGGCTAACATCACAGGCGCAATGCAACAAAGTCCCGACACCAGTTGCAGAAAGACCGCCTTTCCAGTTTCTGATCAGGCTTTGTTGTAATTGTAATCCTGATGCTAGATCAGTCCGATGTGACGCCGTTGCTTATGTAATTAGTGGTGCAGTACAGGATCCGCTGCGAAAGGGTCGCAGCTGCAAGCTTCGTCCAGTGCACTTTGCTGCAGTCCTGGGTGATGTCCCCGTAGTTCATGTTCACGTATATGAGCCTTTGTTGGCGACAGTAGTCTGTAGTGCCAAAGGGAATCACTTCTAAGATGTGTCGGATCAGTGTGCCTGTGGCGCCTTCACTGCAATCCTGTGTGTGGATCTGTGGTTTATTGGGGCAGTAATGACAGTGATGTGCCGCATCAGCTCCGAGATGTCCAGTCTCTGATTCGAATTCCACATGTGCTACCATCAATACATATCTTCTACCCGTCCATCCGATTCTCCAGCTGTCGTTACAGCAGTCTACGCGCCATGCTTCGTGGAAGTGCACCTGAGGGTTAGCTAAATCAGTTGTGGCCACACTGAGGTGATGTCGACTCGGGTGGAGGCCAGTACCGCACAGGATCAGCTGCGAGACGTGTAGCAACCTCGGCCTCTTGTGGGGCATTTGCTGACGTGCTGTGTGCAGTAGTGTGTTAACCTGGGCAGAGTTCCGACTTCGGTGGCGACAGCCATGGCCTGCAGCTTTTTACAATCCTGCTGAAAGCTTTGTTGTCACGCTGAGTGTGTAAATTTTGCTCAGACAGTATCGCATTCCATGTCTTTGCATGCGGTGCAACAGTTCCAGATCTCTGCGCAGCCTTTGCTTGTAATGCGGGTTGATGATCAGTGGTCAGCGGTCACACGTTGTAATGCCGACGTCGGTGGCGACAGTTGTGCGTGCAAGGTCAGTTCTGCGATGTGCAGCAAATCCAAGTTTCTTGTGGTGCATTTGCGGTACTCCCACGGGCTGCTGTTGGTCACTTTGGCACAGTGCCGACTTTGGTCAGATGTGTAGTAAATTTCAGCTCTTGACTGCGTTTTACAGCGATCCTCGTTAGTTTTCGTGGATCTCAGCAGACAAGCCTGCGCCATCTGCGATCCCTTTTTCATAAAAGGACCGCGAGCTTGAAGCGAGCATTTTCAAACTTGGTTTCAAAAACTTGGCATGGCTTGTTTTTGCACGTGACAATTTTTGCATTGACTTCTGCGCATCGCCTCGTTTGGTCTTGATGACACAACCTTGGTATGCAGCAGCTCAGTGCTCGAGCTGAGTTGTGAAAGAATTTTCTGTGAAACTTGGGCGTGAGACCCTAACTGCTCCTGCTTTTAACCGGGCCCCTTTTCTGACGTTCCCTCTTAGAGGGTGTGCAGGCTGGTCTCGTGTGACCAGCGGATGGACTCGAGCTGCAGACGGGGGCCTGCTCTGCTGCTTGTCGCTGCTCATCCTGAGCTCTGGCAGTGCGTTGTTGTTTTTCTGAGGACTCACCGCGCTCGCTCCTTGCGAGCGACCTGTGCTTTGCTTCGGCTGCAGCATCGCCTCTTTTGGGTCTGCCCTGCCGGGTTCAGTGACTCTTCGGATTATTCCATTGAGGATTAAGCTTTCAGCTTTCATTGCCTCCGGCTCCATGCCCCCTGCATCTTCTGAAGGTGGGGTTTCTGAGGCAGGTGACAGTCGCCGGAGGGATGCCGCCATGGCCTTTGGGTCGTACGAGGCACATTTGGCGTCTTGCATGCGCAAGTTCAATAAGACTGGGTTTGTCCGATCCTGGGATTTTAAACTTAAGCCTTCTGCCAACTTGTTTGCCGGTATGGCACGTGCCAGCGGGCCCATGCCGCCTGTCATGTCTGTGCCAGTGCCCAAGATGGTGTCTTCCCAGGTTACCGTTGCTTCTGTTGTCAAGCTTGCCCTGGGCAGGGTCAGGCTGCAGGATTCTTGGAGTGTGCACCTTGACAAGAAGCTGCGTGCTGCCATTCAGAAGTGGGTGTCTATCGTCCTTGAGGATCCACTCACCTTTGATGTTGGCCGCAGGTGTGCTGCCGCGTCCTGCCAGGATTCCGCAGTCTCGCAAGGTTTGCTGCACACCTTTTCGGGCAAAGCTGCGGGTACACTGCACAATCGTGCGGGACCGTTGCTCCGTTTTGTGGCGTGGGCCAAGAAGCGGCGTCTCCAGCCGCTGCCACTGAGAGAGAAAGATGTGTATGAGTTCCTGCTTGATTTGGAGGATTCCAGCGCGCCGTCTTTCGGCAAGGCACTCATGTCCTCGTTGGCGTTTTGCAAGTTCGTTTTGGGTGCTGAGTCTTTCTCTGACTCCCTTTGCAGTGGCCGCCTTACAGGGCTTGCGCGTGCCTCCTTTCTTAAAAAGAGGAAGAGGCGACAGAAGCCGCCACTCACCGTTGCTATGGTCAAGAGATTGGAGCGCCTTGTTGTGGATGAGTCTGATAATGATGTTGACAGGCTGTGTGCAGGCTTTTTCTTACTCTGCATTTATCTTCGTGCTAGATACAGTGATGGCCAGGCCCTGATGAATCTGGTTTTGGATGAGCCGGACTCTTTCATGGGACCACTTGCAGGGTACTTCCAAGGTGAGACTTCAAGGACGAAGACCAGTTTCTCCTTGGAGAGGAAAACAGCATTGCTTCCTATGGTGGGGCCATTGTGCGGGGTGGCGTCCGTTCCTTGGTTCAGGACGTGGATGAGCCTTCGTGAGGACCTCGCCATTCCCGAGGGAGAAGATTTTCCTCTCCTGCCCAGCCGTGGTCAGGAGGGCGGATGGTCGGGTGTTCCGCCCACGGCCACTGTAGCAGCTGGTTGGTTGCGCGGGATTTTGTCTGCCAGAGGTTTCCCTGAAGCCTCAAAGCTTGGTACTCACAGCTGTAAGGCTACGACCTTGTCTTGGATGTCAAAGTATGGTGTTGACGCGCTGCGCCGGAGGATTTTGGGATATCACAAGGCTCCGCAGGATGAGATGATGCACATCTATGGGCGTGACAATGTTGCGCCTGCTCTGAGGTCTCTTGAGTACGTGCTCGCCGATATAAGGATCGGCAAGTTCCTCCCGGACACCACACGTTCGGGCTATTTTCCAACTGATCCCGAGCGCGAACCAGGTCCTGAGTTCAATGATGAACCGTCGGCCTCGGAGGCGTCACTGGACGAAGAGGACAACGTTCAGGACCTTCGTGCTGAAGAGGCTGCGGCTGATGAGATCATACCGCCGTGGGCCGAGTTAGCTGTGGGAGACCCTGATGCCCATGTGTACATCAGGCACATCACTTCCCGCAAGCTTCACCGTCTCGCTGATGAGGGCGGGAACCGACTTCGCTGTGGGAAGAGGTGCTCAAAGAAGTTCGAGCGTCTTGCTGAGAGGCCTAGGTTTATGGCAGATATGTGCCAAAACTGTTTCAAGTGATTTGCGCACTTGTGGAAGCCGGTACACGCGGTGCTCGCCGGACTCACTCGGTGATGGTTTGATGTGCTTGCGCACTTGTGGTTTGCCGGACTGCGCGGCTTGGAATTGGATGAGCTGGACCCACTCGGCTCACTTGTCAGACCCTTGCGGGTTTCATGATGTGCGTGAGTGCGTGATGCCACCGGTCCACGCGGTGGCACATGTACGAATTTCGGGTACTGGCCTGGTTTTGATGTGGCACCGACTTACTTGTCTGGTGTCATGCGAGTTTTTAGAACATGCTGAACACGAGTGTCGTGTGAAATACTTGCCGGGCGCCGTCAAGTATGTGTGATCGTGCTGAACTTGTGTCCGACAGTCAGCGGTTTGCAAGTGCATTTGTCGTTTGCGGTGAGTGTGCACTTTGGCTGGAGACCCCATAGTGCCTTGACAGGTTTTTGTGCCATGGCCGTCACAGAGAGCAAGGCAAACTTCTCTTCGAGGGCAAAGGCTCTTGGATTGGAGGATCCAGTGCTGGTGAAGTTCGTTGACGCTGGCATTGATTGCATGAGCAAGTATGCTTTCCTGAGCTCATACGTGCCCGGGAGCACGGATGAGAGCCCATTCACTGCTGCCATCGTCAAAGTGCTTGGGCGTGATCCTTCGATTGCGGAGCTCAGCGTGCTTCGCCGCTTGCTGCATGAGAGCTACAACCTAACTGTGTCTGAATTACAATCACAGGTTGAAAGGACCGATGATTCTGCTCCGAGAAAACTCGCAGCGCCCGACCGGGCCGACAGGTTGCAGCGACAGCAGGTTCGGCTGAGTGGTTTGACGATCCACGGCCCGACACTTCCGGGTCATGCCGTGATCGATAAGTGCGTTCAGATGTATGAGGATAACGTGCTTCATTACTTGCCGCCTCAGTCGTGCCCTTGCCGTGATGATGAGGTCAAGTTCAAGAAGGATCGCGATGATAAGATGTTGTCCGTTGATGGTGCCGGTCATGTGTCTCTACGCACCCAGGTTGCAAAGGTTGATGCTGATGTGTCCTCAGACCTTCTCCTCAAGCTGGCATTGACCCGTCGAGGTTTGGCCCTAGACCAGGCAGGGATAGTCACCTTTTCGGAGCACGAGCGGTGGGTGGAAGCACTTTTTACCGCGCGTTTCAGGGATCCACCTGACAACTATGCACGTGTGACGCTGCAGCAGCTTATGCAGGCTGATCGGCAGCTGTTTGTTGAAGCAGCAGATCGCACTCGGCATGGAATCCAACTTGTTTCTGACGGCAAGCCAGTTGATAAGATTTGGAACGAGGCAATGAATTGCAATAATGTCACACACCTTTTGCAGCCTCTGGTCGCAGCCCCTCCGGCTCCTTTCAGGCCTCGCCCGTACGATGACCGAAGGCCCTGGAAGGGCAAAGGGAAAGGCAAGGGTAAAGGAAAGAGCAAGAACAATGTCCGTATGCCCGCTGAGCTTGCAGACGGAGTTCCATCCACGACTCGCGGATTGCCAATCTGTTTCGACTTTAACTTAGGCCGTTGCCAGAGAGCTGTATCCAATGGGAAGTGCGAGCGAGGACTCCATGTCTGCTGCATCAAAGGATGTTTCAAGAGAGATCATGGATACACGGCGTGTCCCAAACGCAAGAAGGAGTGACTAGGTGTGCAATCCATGGACCAAACGACTGACGAGAAAGATGCTGCGCCGAGCGGTGAGCCTCTCGTGCGCTCTTCTTCTGAATGCAGTGTCCCTGAAGGGGAAGTTTTGCATGCAGGTCCAAATGGGTTGCCTTCCGCTGAAGAATTCGCTTCAAGTCTGCTTGGGAAGTGGATTGAACAGGCTGATGTTTTGAAGCTTTTCAATTGCCTCCCGAAAGCTGCGCCGCAACGCGGCTCCGGTGGCGGCATTTCATTTACCACTGGGGCCTTTGCCAAGGTCAAGGTGGGACTCCGGAGCAATGTCGCTGTTTTTCCAAAGTCCACGCAGGTGCTGGCTGCTTTTGTAAGGCAGTCTGCTCCTGCCCACAAGTTCACAACCGTCGTGCTTTTTGATGGTGTTCGCACGGACCCGCATCGTGACCAGCAGAATTCCTTCTTGCCTAATTTGGCCATTCCCTTGTCCCGTTTTACTAAAGGTTCAATTTGGGTGCAATCCAGCAAGGGTCCCCATACTCGGACTGTTGATGGCGCAACCCTTCAAGGGGTGGCATTGCCTGTGTCGAATGGCCCTGTCCTGTTTGATGCACGCAGGCAGATGCACCTCACTGATTCGTGGCAGGGCAGGAGGGTCATTTTGGTTGCTTTCTCTATTTCGGCCTTTGATAAGCTGTCTCTCGAGGCCTCGCAACGCTTGATTTCACTTGATTTTGCCTTGCCAACCGAGCCAGAGGTCGAGCACTTCCGTGAGCACCCACAGCTGCCTGCTCGCCTGCCGTGGCCGCCGCGTTTCCCTCTGCTGTCGAGTGCTTCAGCAACCAAGGCTTTTACCGAGGCGTTGGTTCCCAAAGAACCACTTTTTCTTGAGCTATGTGCCGGCACCGCCATGCTTTCTCGCTGCTTTCGTGAAGCGGGTGTGCCTGTCATGCCCATTGATCACCAGCACAACCGCCATCATCCGTTGGCGCAGGTCTGCAATCTCAGCTTGACCGAGGAGTCCACTTGGGTCTTCTTGCGCAATTTGGTGCGTGATCATCCTATACTCTTCGTGCACGCTGCCCCGCCTTGTGGCACGTGCTCCGCAGCGCGCAACATAAAGCGAAAAGGGGTGTCCGTGGCCCCGCTTCGCTCTCCTGAGCATCCCATGGGTTTGCCTTCGCTGACTGGTGTCAACCTTGACAAGGTCAAGGCTGCAAACAAAATTTACGTTGGCCTTGCCCAGTTTCTTGATTTGCTTTGCAGGTCCAACATCCCATGGACAGTTGAAAATCCTGAGTCAAGCATGCTTTGGCAGCTGCCCTGTTTTGCTCATTTGGTAAAGAATTTTCCGAGGGTCAATTTCGACATGTGTTGCTATGGTGGTGCACGATTGACCCACCGTACGCTGCTTACTTCTTGTGATGCCATCGAACATTTTCGCCAGCGCTGTCCGGGTGGGCACGACCACCTTCCGTGGAAGCCACAGCGCCGCGCTGATGGCACGATGTCTTTTCCTACTGCGCAGGAGGCAGCCTACCCCAGGCCCTTTTGCCAACAGTTCGTGGCGCTGGTCTTTAGGCACTTGGGTCGTCCCTTGCCTGTGCACCCTACTGCGGCCACGTCTGCCGCTGCTGCCACTTCTTCTGCTCGGCAACCTCGCGGGCGTAAACTGCCTCCTGTTATGCCTGAGTTCAAGCGTGTGCTTCTCTACCAAGTTCATGCTCTGCCGCCTGTTGATTCCAAGCGGTGCATTTTGCAACCCCTCCGCGATGCTCCTTCTGGGTCCAAACTTCTCTCTTCGACCTCTTTACTGCTAAGCGGGGGTGGTTCTGGGTCTTCGTTGAAGTTTTCCCGGGATGAGGTTGTGCACTCGGATAGTTCTAGCAGTGATGCCAGCAGTTGCGAATCCGTGCACGGTTCCGACAGTGATGCCTCCTGTGCGCGGACCTTGGAGCCTACTAGCGATGCGAGAGCTTTTGAGGTTCGCCTTGGTGTGTACGCCTCTCCCGATGAATTTCTTGATGGGTGCAGAAGGGTTACTCATCCTTTCGATCACCTGCATGCCGCTCCTGATCGTCTCAAACAATGCATTTTTGACATGTTGGTCAATGGGCCGACCTGGGTTGTGCAACGGAGGGCGGCCCTACTCAGGAAGTGGACGTCCTGGGCCTCCGACCTCGAAGGCGAGGAACGTGCTTTGAAGGAGGCGCTTGATCCTCAGGTCGCCAAGGTTTTGCAAGGAAAAAGGCTAAAGCTTCTGGAGCGTATTGCCGGCTCCCTTGGTTGGGTTGACATGAAGGTTTTTGATGAACTGCGCAATGGTTTTGACTTGGTGGGCCATCATGAACACACTGGCGTTTTCGCTCACGAGCCCAGGCCACCTAAGTTGGCCGAAAGTGATTTCATTAGTGCCGCACAGTTTCTGCAGCCCGCTTTACTTGGAAAGATTCGTGCTTCTGCATCCGATGCGAATGCTCGCGAGCTGTGGGACAAGACTCTTGATGAGGTGGCTGATGGCATTCTTGAGGGACCGCTTTCTGCTGAGGAGTTGTTGTCTCGACACGGGCCGTGCTGGCTCCCTACTCGCCGGTTCGGCGTTGAACAGACTTCCTCCGCCGGCCGTAAACTTAGACCTGTTGATGATTTCACTGAGAACAAGGTCAATTTGGCTTTCGGCTCGATGGATAAGCTTGATCTTAACGCGCTTGACGAGTTGATTGGGATCAGCAGGTTGTGGATTCGGGTTCTGAACGGGCCGCCCGATTTCACAATCCCTCTTTCAACTGGTGAATCCTTGAGTGGTCGTCTGCATGACGGCTGGAAGAAGGTGGGGTACGAGCCTCTCCTCACTACCTTGGACCTCCGAGCGGCTTATAAGCAATTTGCGGTTTCTGCGAAGTCGCGGGCCCTGGCAATAATCGCATTGCTTGACCCTTCTACTGCTGAGCCTGGACTCTTTGAGTCGAAGGCCCTACCTTTCGGGAGTTCCGCTTCGGTGCTTCACTTCAATCGCCTTGCGCGCCTATTCTGGCGCATCGGCGTGGAGCTGTGCGTGCCTTGGTGCAACTTTTACGATGACTTCCCTGTCATGTCTCCGAGTGGCATTGCTGACAACACCATGGAGACCATGATTGCCCTGTGTAACCTGTTGGGGTTTAGGTTCGCCTCTGATAAGCTTTCCCCTTTAAGGCCCAAGCCACGATGCTTGGAGTGGAGGTTGATTGCTCTCGCTTTTCTGAAGGCCTGGTCCTAGTCAGGAACAAGCCTGGCCGGGCCGAAGAGCTCATTGCCTCTCTTGACGAAGTCCTTGAGGAAGGTTTGATTTCTCGGAAGCGGTATCTAAGCTTAATGGGTCGCCTGCATTACACCGACTCGTACATCCTTGGCAAGGCTGGACGGCTCTTCATGGCCGAGGTCAGGTCGTGGGCAAAGTCGCATTCTGGACCTGAGTTGAAGCTTGATGAGTGTGTTCGGAGCTCTCTTGAGCGGTTGCTGAAACGACTTCGTTGTGGCACTCCTCGCCATGTCCCTTGCTCTGTCGCCGATCACGTTGTGCACATTTACACCGATGGAGCGAGCGAAGGTAGCTCTCACACCGTTGGCGGGGTGTTGATGATTCAGAATCAGGTTCACGCTTACTTTGGTTGCTCTGTCCCTGATGTCCTAGTCTCGCGTTGGGCTGACTCCATGTGTCACTTTATTGGGCCCATTGAGGCCTATGCCGTTGCCGTCGCGAGGAAGGCTTGGCACCAATTCATCGCGGGACACAGATGTATCTTCTACATAGACAATGTGCCAGCGCAAGACGCCTTTATCAAAGGCACCTCTGTAAATCATCATGTCAGGGACATCTTGTTGTCTTTTGAGGCGGCCGAAGAGCTCAGTGCTTCTTGGTCTTGGTTCGCCCGTGTAGCCAGCCAGAGCAATGTGGCGGATGCTCCGTCGCGTGGCGACTTCGCCGATCTGCTTAATTCTGGGTGTCGTAGGGTTAGTCACCCTCCTGGCTCCCGCAAGGATTACTAAGAAGGGGTGAAGGGGGCGGTCGCCAGACCGTGTTTCGCCCCGTGCAAAATGAAGGACAGTGCGATGCATCTTATGCCGGATTACTTGGAATCTTATGTTGCTTGTGATTGGATTCATTTGCAAATAGACTTTGAATCCTTTTTCCCTTTGCATATGTTTGAAAATCCGATTATGAAAAGGATCTCAGCAGACAAGCCTGCGCCATCTGCGATCCCTTTTTCATAAAAGGACCGCGAGCTTGAAGCGAGCATTTTCAAACTTGGTTTCAAAAACTTGGCATGGCTTGTTTTTGCACGTGACAATTTTTGCATTGACTTCTGCGCATCGCCTCGTTTGGTCTTGATGACACAACCTTGGTATGCAGCAGCTCAGTGCTCGAGCTGAGTTGTGAAAGAATTTTCTGCCCGCCCTCCACTCCCTATGTGCTGCTCTGGCTCTCCGTGCCATTGAGCTTGCAAATTCTCATGTGGCCTACTTGGAGCGTTGAGCTCTCCTTTGAGCTCCACTTCAATTGCATTGCGCCGCACTTGCTTTGCGTGCTGCCGGTGTTGAGCTCTCCTGTGAGTTCCACCTGTGCCTGCCGTAGGTGTTGCTGCGTAGTGTAGGTGTAGGCTGTGCCAAGTTAGCTGTGCTCAGCTGCTTGTGCTGTGCTGGTAGCCCGGCTTTTTCACCTGCATTCCGTTTCACTTGTGGTAGTCCGTAACTGGCGTGCGTGCTACTGCACTGTTCCCACCCTCCTCACCCACGCCCCCGAAGGGGGCGGTCGCCAGACCGTGTTTCGCCCCGTGCAAAATGAAGGACAGTGCGATGCATCTTATGCCGGGTTACTTGGAATCTTATGTTGCTTGTGATTGGATTCATTTGCAAATAGACTTTGAATCCTTTTTCCCTTTGCATTATTTTGAAAATCCGATTATGAAAAGTCCAGTGATGCCGACTTTGGTTGTGACATGTGGGTTGTGGTTGTACTGACCTCGATGGGGATATCAGTGATGTGCATCATCAGCTGTGAGATGAGCGTCAGATCCCAGTTCCTGCTTCGTTTTTTGCACCTGGCCCAATCCTCGTGCTGTTTCTGCGGTCAATTGAGGTGATCCCGACTGTGGTGTGTCATCTGTGTAGTAAGTACAAGATCAGCTAGTAGGTGTGTAGCATATCTCAACATCCTGTGGTGCATTTGCTGAAATCCTGTGTGCAGCAGTGTGACGCCTGGGGCGCATTACCCACTTTGATTAGTAAGCAATTGCGTGGTGCTTTCGTTGTCATCCCGTCTTCAGGTGTTCAAGTGTGTGATGCCACCTTTGCTTCGATAGTATTGTGTCACAGACCATTTCAGTGTGGTGTAAAGATCCAAGCCAACAAGTAGCCCTCGCCTGGATTGTGGGTAAGGGGCTCAGCGGCCTGTGGTCGCCTGGTGTGCTGCTGACTTCAGTGGTGCTAGAGTGCAGTGCAGGATCAGTTGCGAACTCAACTAGTTGTCCAGTCTCTGTGCAGCCTTCGCCTGCAATCCGGATTGATGAATCAGTGGTCTTGGCCACATGGTGTACTGCCCATGTCGGTGGCGCTAGTTGTGTGTAAAGGACCAGCTGGGAGATATGCAGCAGATACAAGTTTCTCGTGGTGCATTGGGGGCAGTTCTACGTGCCACTGTTTGGTCACTTCGGGCTCAGTGCCCGCTTTTTGTCAGGTGTGGAGTGCATCCCAGCTGCAGCAAGCCTCGTATTTTTCGTGTCCAGTGATGCCGATTTTTGTTCTGAGTATGGGTTTGTGGTAGTTCCGACCTTGAGGTGAAACCAGTGGGGTGCATCATCAGCTTAGAGATGCGCTACAGATCCCAGTTTCTGATTCGGTTTTTTGCAAGTGCTACAATCCCCGGGCGGGATCCGTGGTCACTTGAGGTGCTTGCGAATCTGGTTGTGAAGTCCGTGTAGCACAGGATCAGCTGCAAGATGTGTAGCGG
Organism: Symbiodinium sp. CCMP2592; assembly: GCA_905221615.1. Lineage (NCBI taxonomy): Eukaryota > Dinophyceae > Suessiales > Symbiodiniaceae > Symbiodinium > Symbiodinium sp. CCMP2592. The sequence continues at coordinate 45,194 of CAJNDT010000741.1, read as the reverse complement.
ATCCCAATATTGTGTGGTGCATTTGCTGAAATCTTAAGTGCAAGCTGTGTCACTTACAGTGCCGACTCTGGCAACTGAGCAGTCCTGGTAGGTGGATCAGTTGTCTGTGGTTACATGGTGTGCTGCTGCATCCAGTGGTCACTGTAGTGCTGTCCAGGATCAGTTGCGAGATGTTCAGCAGGTCCGAACTTCTTGTAGTGCATTTGTTGCAATTTTGTGTGCAGCTGCGTGGGCACTTGGGGTACAGCGCCGACTGGAGTTAGTGTGCAGAAAATTCAAACATTCGCTTGCATTTGCAGCAACCTTAGCTGGTTGTCCCATCCTCAGTGGTGCCGATTTTGACAGCAGTGGTACGCAGCATCAGCAGTGCTGCGTGTTGCAGTGTCCAGGTCATGATTTTGGATGTGCTACTATCCGTTTGACCCATCCAGTGGTCACCAGCAGGGCTTCCGGCCTTGGTGGCAGGGGTATTGCGGTACAGGATCAGCTGCGAGATGTGCAACAACAGGTACAAAATCCTCGTGGTGCATTAGTTGCCATCCTGCGTGTACATGTGTCGTTTGTGTGTGACGAACTGTACAAGTTATGAAGCTGGATCTAAGCTGTCATCCTTGGGTGGGATGTTTTGGTTTGAGAGGGTTGCGTCACACGGATCCGCGCTGCATCTATGTTAAGTACGTTTTCGTGTGACAGGGTTGTGTCACACAGATCCACGCCGGGTTCATATTACGCACGTCTGCGTCTGCATGGGGCGAGCTGTGCTAGTTACAAAGATCTGTGCAGATCTATGTTAAATAGGATTGCGCGTGACGAGACGGTGAGCAGTTCATGATGTTGCGCTGTCCATGGTGGATCTGCGCACTTGACTAGGCACCCGATATACTCGTCGTCTCGCTCCGGTCATCAGGTGTACAGTGTACAGTCATTCGTGTCACCCGGGAGGCGTCTTCCGGATTTTTCGGGCATTCTGCCAATCGTCACATGTGGCTAAGATTATCAGCCTTGATGGCCGCATTGGCCCGGTTCTTGCGCAGCAGGGGAACTCCGCTTCCTGCATCCAGCAAACAAGCTGTTTGGGAGACCGGTCTCCCAAGATTCAGGTGTGTTGTCAGGGTCCATGCAGGGCTCAGATGTGGATCCTATTGGATCCCCCAGCTGTCAGATGTTGCTGTCAGAGTCCTTGCAGGGCTCAGATGTGGATCCTATTGGATCCCTCAGCTGTCAGATGTTGCTGTCAGAGTCCTTGCAGGGCTCAGATGTGGATCCTATTGGATCCCCCAGCTGTCAGATGTTGCTGTCAGAGTCCTTGCAGGGCTCAGATGTGGATCCTATTGGATCCCCCAGCTGTCAGATGTTGCTGTCAGAGTCCTTGCAGGGCTCAGATGTGGATCCTATTGGATCCCCCAGCTGTCAGATGTTGCTGTCAGAGTCCTTGCAGGGCTCAGATGTGGATCCTATTGGATCCCCCAGCTGTCAGATGTTGCTGTCAGAGTCCTTGCAGGGCTCAGATGTGGATCCTATTGGATCCCCCAGCTGTCAGATGTTGCTGTCAGGGTCCATGCAGGTTGGATCCCCCAGAACCTGCAAAACTTTGCACACCTTGTATATGTACTCGTACAGTATGTACACGTATTTTCCATTTTGTTTTCCTGGCCGGTATTTACATGTGCATTTGTTTTACTTGAAGAGCTCCCTAATTCGTTTGAGCCCAATGTGCTGACTTCGCTACTCCGCAGGCGCTTGTGTTTGAGTGAAAATTAGCATGGTAGCGGAGCGCTTACCGGTTCATTCCTTTGGGTCTGGCCGACAAGCGTCTCCTGGGAGCCGAAACCTCACTCCCTTGCTACACGTAGCACAACGAGCAACATACACGTGCAGCCTTCGGGGTTCTTTGGAAGGGCCCAGGCTTTTCAAACTTGGAGTTTGTTTCTTCGGTGAAAGTAGCGCCTCTCGTCCTTAGCTTGCAGTGATGGCTGCATTGCCCGCGGCACAAGCTGTGCCAGATGATGACGATGACGACCTTGGGGGTCCAGTGCTCCCTCCTTTGCAGCCGATACTTGAGACTGTGTCTGGCAATCCTTGGCCCGCCGCTGGCAGTCCTGTCTCGAGCGATCAGGTGACCGCGTTGTTGCATCAGCTGGGCAACACAACAGCTCTCCTGGGTCAGGTGATAGGGCAGCGCAGTGCCAGTGATTCTTCGGTGTCGGGACTTACAGGCAAAGACATGTCTCGCATCATGCCCCGTCCAGAGCCCTTCCGTGCTGCAACGAGGGAACAAGAGCATTCTGCTTGGCCTTCATGGCTTTGGTCTCTTGAGCAGTATTTGACTGTCTTAGACCCCAAGTTCGGAGAAGAGATCGATCAGCTGAAATCAAACTTGCACCGGCAGGTGAACATTTCTCCCGCAGCCACAGACATCGTCGCGCGCTCGCGGCAGCTCTTCGCTTTGCTTTCGGTGTTGGTAAAGGGACGTGGGTTTCTTGTGATCAAGTCGGTCTCTGGGAACTGTGGGTATGAAGCCCTTCGGCAGCTCATTTCCTTGTATGCACCGCAGAGCAAGTCACGCAGCCTTGGCATCTTGACGGCCCTGACACAGGTCAGTGCTTTTAAATCTGGCGAGGCAATGTTTCCACAGATTCTTGAGCTTGAACGGGTTTTTACAGAGTACGAGAGCGCTTCGCAACAGCTTCTTCAGGAGGAGCTCAAGACGGCGCTCCTTTTGCGTTGTTTGCCCGCTGCTTCGAGAAATCAGGTTCATGCCACCCTTCCAGAGGATGCTTCGTATGCTGCAGTGAGGGACTGTGTCTTGCGCATCGAAAGGCAGCAGTTCAAGTGGCAAGGCGTTTCATACTTTGGTGATGTTGCGCAGGGTTCAGGTGCAGGGACTGGCGATGGTGCCACTCCCATGGAAATCGACCGTGTTGCCGGCAAAGGCAAGAAGGGCAAAGGCAAAACGAAAGGCAAGGACAGCAAGGGCAAAGGAAAGCATGGCAAGGACAACAAAGGCAAGGGTCATCATGGCAAGGACAAAGGTCAGTCCAAAGGCAAGCAAGGTGACAAGCCTGCAGCTGATAAGTGCTTGTACTGTAACAAATCTGGCCACTGGAAGCGCGATTGCAGGAAGTACAAGGCCGATTTGAAGGCAGGCAAGGTGCAGGCTGTGTCCGAGGAGTCGGGATCCACCGTCTCGACTGTGACTCCGTCTCAGAGTGCCTCTCAGGTTGGTGCAAAGGGTCGGGTTGCTAGGCTTGCGGAGATAGACCTTACAGCTTTTGATGAGTGTGATGAGGAGTTTCTTGATGGAGACACCCGCGTTTGCATGATCCAGTGCAGCATGGAACGAGTTGAGCACTTTTCGATCAGTGACCCCTCTGAGGTTCGTTGCAACGCTTGGGATACGATCTGTGAGTACGAGCTTTTGAGCCTCCCGAGTGATGTGCTCTTGAAGCTGTGTGAAGCCAAGCATCTGGAGTGCCATGCGGATCATTCCAAATCCCTTGCAGATTCCTTCAAGTGCCATGCAGATCATTCCAGATCCCGTGCAGATTCCTTCAAGTGCCCTGCAGATCAGTCCAGATCCCTGGCAGATTCCGTCAAGTGCCCCGTGCATCAGGTCAGTTGTGATGCCGATCAGGTAACGCCTCTCAAGCCGTCTGTGTATGTGCATGGCAGTGTCCGTGCTCTTGCTAGTGTCAACGGTGAAGACATCATCCTGGACTCAGGAGCGGATATCAGTGCACTCCCTGAGACGTACGCCCAGGTTGGTGAGCCTGCTCCATCGTCGGCTCAGAGGTTCGTCGATGCTTCAGGCCGTTTGCTGCAGTCCAAAGGCATACGCATTGCAGAGGTTCGTGTTGGTTCCATCAGGTTCCGTGAAAAGTTCTTGATCGGAGGAGTTACTTGCCCTCTCCTTTCTTTGGGCAAATTGTACAAGGCAGGATTTTACGTAATCCGCTCCACTTCAGGTGACAGTGACTTCATCCTCACCAACGGTGATCTGTCCGAACCGGTCAGGTTGAAGAGGCAATCTCTATGCGCAACGGGCAGTGTGCGTGTCCTCAACGCTCTACCTTCAGCAGTGCGGGCGGTGAGTGCAGCATTGCATGGTCCTTTGCTCCGTCTTGACGCGTCAGGGTGGCAAAGGATAGGTTCCAGACGCTATGCGCTTCTAAGTTTTGGGCAGTCTTATGTCGACAGCACGCTGATTCCCTTGACTGAGTTGCTTTGGTATCGCACCACACTTGTGCGCAGAGATGGCCGGTGGACTGTTGCTGAGTTGGCAGCCGATGTGAGCTCTTTGACGGATCGTACGTTGCCGCTTGGGCCCCCGGCTGTCGAACAGGTTATCACCATTGCGTATGACGATGCCTCCCTAAGTCCTGAGAGCCTAGGGTTTAGTCCTTCTGATTCCGATGACGTGCCAAGTTCCCAAGGTGCAGGTTCCGTTGAGGCTCCAGAGGTTCCAGTGCCGAATGCCGCCGATCAAGGTCCAGAGGTTCCAATGCCGGATGCCGCTGATCAAGGTGCAGGTGTAGGCGGACTTGAAGGTGATAGCGATCTCCCTCCGAGTGCTGATCAAGCGGCTCCAGTCGCTCCTGCGGCTGATGGAGGTGGAGAGGCAGCTCCATCTGAACGTGAAGTCATTGACAGCGTCACTGTGAACGGTGTTGTGATTGACCGCAACTCTTCGCTTCGGGTCATGCGTGCTGCCCTTGTCAGCCTTGGCTTAGGTAAGAATGGGTCTAAGAGCCAGTGTTGGGAGCGCTTGGTGCGCCATCTGCGTGAGGCCGATCTTTTGCGTGAGCATCAGGTCCATCACAACTTGAGCGCCGAGCTGAGTCGGCCACCACATGCACCACCAGTTCCTGCAGCTCCTTCGGACCACGACCGTGCACAGCATGTGCTGACACATGAACCGTACCAGCCCTGGTGCGATGCTTGTGTCAAGTTTCGCGGAAGACAGGATCGCCACCCGTCTGAGGCTTCGCATGATCCTGGCTCTCGGTCTGTCTTGTCTTTTGACTTTGGATACTGCTCGAGGGAAGCCGATGACGGTGTTCGAGAAGCCAAGGACCGCCTGACAGTCTTGTTTCTTCATGATCGTCACACCAAAGCCGTGCATGCCATTCCTACGGCTCAGAAGGGCGGCAGCAGCCTCAGTCACTTGGTTACAGAATCCGCGAGGTTTGCGATATGGTTGGGTCACCGGTCCCTCAGACTCCGATGTGATAATGAACCCGCTATCCTTGCGGTGCAAGCCGGTCTCTTGAAGGCCCTTCGGAATCTTGGTGTTGACGTGTCCAAGGACACCGCTCCTGTGGAGTCTCACCAGAGCAATGGTCCGGTTGAGCAGGTTGTTGGGAGCATCAGGCAACATGCCGCTGTGCTGATGCATGATCTCGAGCAAGCTTGTGGAGCCAAGGACGATCAAGTGTTGTTTCCACCGCTGCATCCGATCTACGGATGGGCTCTTGCCCATGCCTGCTGGCTTCGCAACCGTTACACGCCTGTGCATGGCACTACTCCGTACGAGGCTGTGACTGATTCGGCGTACAGCGGCACCATCTGTCGCTTTGGAGAAAAGGTCCTGGGATACCTCAAACCTGACGGCAAATCCTCGGCGCGCTGGCGCCACGGCCTCTGGCTTGGAAAAGCTATAGGCAATGACACCCACATTTTGGGTTTGGTCGGTGGCGTCTTCGTGACGCGCTCAGTGCGAAGGTTTGAAGACAATTTCGATCCGGACTTTGCAGCCAGCTTTGATGTGAGTGTTTTCGAGCACGGGCTCTCGTCCATAGGGGGGAAACTTGTACTTGGGCACAAGAAGCCAGCCGCTCCTGTTGCAATGCCTATCCCAGCTTACGTTGGCCCTCCTCCTTCACCACCAGCCGCTGCAGAATCGCCTCTTCCTCACGAGGCTCAAGGCTCTCCTTCACAGATTGCAGGCACCGACTCGCCAGTGCGGTCTCCAACATCCATCAACTATAGCCCTTCTGATGGCATGAGTGCCACGGAGGATGCTGCTCTTTCTGATCGTCACGGTGATGTGTTGTCCACTGACGCAGGTGAACCCAGCTCAGCCGAGGCGGGGATGCCCGCAATTCCTGCCGAGGCGGGGGCAGCTGCCTCATCCGCTCCTCTGATTTCTGAGGCTCTGGGCCTCAGTGAGAATCCTCGACCAGCCAAGGTCGCCCGCAGGTCTGATGATGACCAAGTGATGGCTCTTGAAGGGCAGATTTCTTTGATTACCGCCCCTGGCTGCTGTGCGGATGAAGTGCCAGCTGGAGATTTGCTTGTAACCTCTGGAGAGGAGTCTCCCTGCGTTGTGCACATCAGGCAAGTGTGCTATGAACATGAGGATGAAAATGTCACTTTGACGTTTGATGGTGACACGCTTGATGAGCTCGAGGATTACGACCAAAGTTTTCTTGAGGATCAGTCTGGTGACACTGAGTTGCTGCCTGAGCTGTGTCGGCCCCGCACTTCAGACATTGAGCCAGAGCTCTCTCCGGAGGAGCTCGAAGCTTTGGATGTGATTGCTGATGGAGTTGAGATTGCTAGGCTAGAAGGCATGACTGTGCTGCTTCCTGAGTCAGCAGCTCATAACGATGAGTACGCAGGTCAAGAGGCCACTCACCTCACCACGCGCATGGTGCGCACGTGGCGTGAGAAGGAGCTTGGTGGCTCCCCAGTTTGGTACCGACGCAGCCGGTACGTGGCCCGAGAGTATGCGTGGCTCAATGAGCGTCATGACCTCTTTTCGCCCGCTTCCACAGCACTTTCGAACCGCTTGCTGCCGATCCACTACCTGTGTCACGAGCCTGACCCTGATGATCCTTGGGTCATGGTCGCCCTCGACATCAGTGACGCTTACCTTAGCGTCAAGCAGACCCGCCTGGTCATTGTGCAGCATGCAGGTGTCCGCTACGTGCTGGGACGAGTCTTGCCCGGACAGCGGGACGGATCCAAGGAGTGGTACTTGGCATTTTCCAGTTTTCTTGATGAAGCCTTGGGTTTTAAGAAGTGTGATGCTCTGCCCTCGTTGATTCGCGAGCCAGCTTCCAAGTTCAGTATGCAGATGCATGTCGATGACTTGTTGGGTGCAGGCAGCAAGCGCTTTCTTCTTGAGCGCCTCCGGCCCACGCTTGAATCAAAGTATCGTGTAAGCATCCGCATCCTTGAAGCTCCGGGGGACACGATTTCGTTCTTGAAGCGGCATCACACACTTCTTGCTGACGGTAAAATGCTGCTAACACCCTCGGCCAAGCATTTTGAAAAGCTGTTTTCTGTGATGAAAATCGATGAACGGAGTGCCCCGAAGAAGACTCCTTATGCGCCGCAGCTTGATGAAATAGACAACAGCGAGCTTCTCGCGTGTGCAGATGCAAAGGCTTTCCGCTGTGCCATTGGCATTCTTTTGTACTTGGCAGTGGATTTGATCGAGTGTCAGGGTGCCATCCGTGCGTTGAGCAGCTACATGACTTCGCCAACACGCAATGCGCAGGTTGCTTTGAGGCATCTGTTGAAGTATCTTCTTGAAGGCCAACACCATGGTCTCTTGCTTGATCGCAGAAACTGTTACAACGGAGTTTCCGGCGAGATTCCGAGACCGAGCCAGCCGATCTTGTGCTTAGAAGCCTTTTCGGACGCCAACTGGGCGGCGCATCGCGGCTCTCGCAAATCGGTTAGCTCAGGGATGGTGTTCGTAGCAGGTTGCCTTTTGTACAGCTCTAGCCGGACACAAAGGGTGATAGCTTTGAGCTCAGGGGAATCGGAATTGCTTGCAGCGACGTCTACACTTTGTGACGCTTTGTTTGTTCGGCAGCTGCTCGCTTTCATTGCTGACGATGAGCCACCCCAGATTCATCACTTCCTCGATGCCAGCGCTGCCAAAGGCATCATGGAGCGAAGCGGCGTCGGCCGCGTCAGGCACTTGAGCGTCCGAGTCTTGTGGACTCAGCAGCTTGTTGCAGATAAGATCATCATGCTTCGCAAAGTTGCAACATCGATCAATGTGGCCGACCTGAACACCAAAGGCCTTTCTCGGAGCCGCATGCTCATGCTTTTGCACATCATCGGTTGCTGGCATACTGTGTATGAGTGCTTTGTTGGAGAAGATGAGATTGCTGATCTGCGCTACAAGCAGGCAATGAAGGACGCTGTGCGTGCCGTCCGCTCCACATCGAGTGCGTCCGTGAGCAAGCCTATGATTCAGGCCATTGTCATCGCTGTTGTGAGCGCCTTGAGTCGTGCTGCGGATGATGCTGACGGTGACAACGGCTTGGATGACTCAGGAGCTGACCTTCCTGACTGGGCCAACCGGGTCCTTGTGTGGTTCTTGGGACTGTGGGTCCGCGATGACACTGGTGTGTCTGTCATCGACATGCTTGTGCAGCCCCATGCTTTGATCCTTGCGTGCGTGACAATGCTGATGCTTGTGTTGTGCATCCGCACTTTGTGCTGCAGGGCATCTGATCGCGGCCAGGTCAATGTGCAGATCGCTGGCCCTCGTGATCATGTTTCCTTTCAGTTTGATCGCCAGCTCAATTTGCATGTTGGAGTTGGTGCGCCTGGGACCCCTACGAATCCTTTGTCTTTCGACTTTGACGGTGATGACAGCCCTCCACATGTTTTGTCCGCGCTACGCAAAGGTGCAAGGTCCAAAGCTTCTACCAGACCAGGTCCGAGGTACGACGATGAGAATGCTCCTCATCCCGACGCGAGTTCGTCAGCAGCACCGCCCACTGGTGCGATGAATGCAGTGCAGGCTCATGTGCCTCCTGCTGACCATGCATCAGCACCTGGAACACCAGCAGAATCCATGAGTTCGCAGCTTTCGACGCAGTCGTTCCGCGAGCTGCACGGGTACCCTATCGCTGTGGCACGGAGGATGAACCACCGTGGGAGCCTCGTGTGGGTGTCGCACACAGGCCGCTGCTACCATCGTCTCCGGTGCTTTAAGCTTGATGGGTGCGATCGTGTGAAGGCGTACGAGCGCCACGAAGCACAGAACCGCGGACTCCGTGCATGCAAGAAATGCAATCCTTGAGTGACGGTGCATGATGTGTGTGCAAAGCCTCTCTTGATGGCCACTTGAAATGCTCTTGATGCGATGCTTTCTTGGTGTCAACACTCGGCGTGTTGATACCATGGGGCATCTTGTATATATCCACCTGTATTATAGCTTGGATGCTCATGTTGCTGGGTCCTGGACCCTTCTGTCAACTTCAGGTGCCGATGATCTTGAGCATATACTTGTATGGCTTTCTTGAATGTGCATATGGTGCATTTTGCACCATCAATACTTGTGACGCATGCCATTTTGGCAAACCCGAGAATATGTGCACTTTGAGTGCACTGCTGACACGTGCAATGGCGATGATGCATTCCGCCAATGCTGGACCTTAATTAGGAGGTTCTAATACTTTTAGTCGTTGGTTGTAGGCTTCCTTCGGCTGTTTTGCGTACAGGGCAGACACTTTCTTGATTATCAACTTGTGTTTGCATGATCCCGCATGAATCGCGCTTTCCTCACACTTTTTGCGTCCTGCTGCAAGTCAGGTTTTCTTCACTTCTGTTGAGCGCTGCCAGTTTGTTGCTTCACGACCGCGGGTCCGCTTGCCTGAGTCAAGCTTGCAACAACAGGAGCACACTGCTACGGCGAGTGTGTTTCTGTTTCCGTAGGCAGCTGGTGCCACTGCACCCGTAGGGTAGCAGGTAGCTGTAGCCAGTTCAAGCCAAAGACCTTTCGGCAGTGCTTGTGAGCAGAGGTGCACGTTCGTGGGAGCAGTAACCACTAGTTACTTTGTTGTCGTATTCGTCATACCGGCCCTAGCGTAGCTTTGAGCTTTCGTACAGTGTGGCTTTGGAAGTCGCAAAGTTATGTGAAAGCATTGGCCTTAGTTGGACTTCGGCATGCTTTAGGCGGGGTGCAAAACTTTGCACACCTTGTATATGTACTCGTACAGTATGTACACGTATTTTCCATTTTGTTTTCCTGGCCGGTATTTACATGTGCATTTGTTTTACTTGAAGAGCTCCCTAATTCGTTTGAGCCCAATGTGCTGACTTCGCTACTCCGCAGGCGCTTGTGTTTGAGTGAAAATTAGCAGAACCAGGATCGTGATTGATCTCAGTGAATCGGGTAACGTATCCAAAGCCCTATCGGGGCTGTGTGCTCAACTGAATAAGTTCTTGGGCCAGCTGTTCCCGGACGCAGAAGATCCTCTTTCCAATTGGAAATTGAACGAACTAGGTTGTTCAGATGCTGGCGTTTCTAGCAGCACATCAAAGAGTTGAGCATCTGATCTCTTTGTAAAAGTATCTTTATTGAGTGAGAGCAATATTTCGAGCTTACACCTCGGCGCAGACAACTTTCCACAGGACGTCTCAGTTTGTTCAGACGTGTGCGGCCTCCGAAGAGTTTGTCGAGCATGTTGGCTCCGAGTTTGCATGAGTGGGCATGGTTGTGGTAGTCTCAGAATATTGGCAGCGCTGCGTGGTTTTGCAAAGATTATGGGCCTCAAGAGGGTGCCAATGCAAATGTACTGTCAGGTCACGGTTGCCGCATGCTTTCGTGCATTCTGATGTCAGTTCTTGTTGTGCAGTTCATCAGAGGACGATGTCTACTATGTCCACTTGAGCGGCGAGTTTCGTGTACTTCGCTGTGGAAAGTTAGAGCGCACCGAAGCAGGTAAGGTGCCACAGCAATGATTCCACTGACACGCGTTTCAGTCATTCCGAAGTTGTTTCCACGTTTTATGCAAGCTGTAGCAAGTCAGCACACGTCAGCGAATTCAAGGCATCCTCCCGGGCATTGCGCAAGAACTCGTCTTGATGTCTACACGTTTGACTTCATTGTGCCTCAGCACTCTGGGACCGTTTACAAATTTTGTCTCGAGTGATGTCGGATCCTCTAGATATGATTTCCATCGACTCGCCAGGTAAGCAAGGCGCAGTTTTCCCCACATGTGATGTCTTCGCCTTCGAGGACATTTTTCACTTCGCCCTCCTGGGCTCTTGAAGATTTTGTCTTGCGTGATGTGAAATCTTGCATGTCCGACTCGAGCAAGGTTGTAGATGGTTGTAGCTTGTTGTTGTCTCGTCTAATGTGGCGAACCTCACTGTCCCGCAGAGCAGTATATGCGAGCTGTTGTTAATGCATTCCGCAACGAATAGGGTGACAACTACCTGAACTTCGAACATGTGCGATGCTTGGTTAGGATTTCGCGATGTTCTCGGTCAGGTCCACGACGTGTCCAGCCAGAGGGTTCAAGTCAGCGTTCTCTTAGGCCTTCACGGGTGCGATTTTTCAAGTTCCGAGAAATAGCAGATCAGCAAAGGTCAGTGCAAGCAAGGCATCCTTCGCGGCAGTGTACAAGAACTCGTCTTGATGTCCACACTTTTGGTTTCATTGTGATTCTGCGCTCCGGGATCGTTGACAATTTTGTTCGAGTGATGTTGCTCTTCTATGTCAACTGGAGACCAGTCGGACCTTGTGCCAGGCTTGCGTTTGTCAGGTGGGCTAGCAGAAGAGTGTGAACCACGAGATGTGTAGCTAGTAGTCAGTGGAGTCTTCCAGAGCAGGAGCAGTACAGCTTGTAGGTCGCTTTCGACATGTGCCACTACAGCATTTGACCACATCAGTCACATCAAGAGGCCGTCCTTTCCATAACATCACATGTGTGTTTTACAGCTTCGCGGAAGATCTCGGAGAGGGCTTCGTCACGCTTTGGTCAAGTGCATGGCCTGTTTGGTCGAGCATCGGTGTCACGGTGTCGAATTCCCCTCATGTGTTCCAGGTGTGCAGGGTTGGTTTCTAATTTGCAGATCATCACAGAGGAATCGCCTTCTACTGATTGAAGTTTGAGTTTGTCATGCGCATGGGGTCTGAGCACGCAGTCAGTGGGCATGGCTGTGGTGGTTTCAGAATGTGGGCAGTGCAGCGATATCAGGCGGTCACGGGCGGTTCTGCAGGAACTCGTTTTGTTGTCTACAATTTTGATTTCATTGCGACTCCGCTGACCCCGCACTCCGGGACTGTTGACGATTTTGTTTTGAGTGATGTCGGATCTTCTATGTCAGCTCGAGAGCAGTCGGGCCTTGTGCCAAGCTTGGGTTGGCCAGGCACGTAGCAGAAGGGTCTCACGCACGAGATGTGTAGCTAGTGGTGGCGTCTTCCAGGGCATGTGCAGCGCAGACGGTAAGGCTGCTTCGATGAGTGCCACTACAGCAATGTTTGCCATTTGGCCACATCAGTGGTCATCATTTCCATAACACTGCGTGGGGATGCCGTTGTTTTACAGCTTCGTGGAAGATCTCGGCGAATCTCGGCGAAAGCTACGTTGTAGTTAAGTCCACTGCATGTTGGGACGGAGGGCCGATGTCACGATGTCGCTGTCCACTCACGTGGTAGGTGATCGTTTTCACAACTGTTCTGACAAGCAGCAGCGACCATCCATCGGAAATTGTCTCGGAGCTTTCGATGGAAACCATGGTCTACATGAGTGGGACGAATCGTCTAGGTTAACACAGCAGTCGCAGCAATGGGTACGGTAGAAGAGCGCTCGTCGAAGCACTTAATTACACTTGTGAAGGTTGGAGATGTTGTTCCGTTTGTTTCCCACATTGGTCCCTGATGAGCCTTTAGCTTGATGCAGCCTCCAGGCCTACGTACAACCGAACCAGAGGGCTTGACGACAGAGGCCCACAGAACGCATTTTAGCTTGTTCAGATGTTGGCATTTCTATCAGCAGTCGAAACAGTTGAGGCATCTGGTTCCTTGGTAAAAGTATCTCTGTCGAGTGAGTGCAATGTCTTGACCAATCCGAAGACCCTAGATCGGACATCAGTGGGCTCACACCTCGGCGCAGAGCATTCGCTTTCCAGGGACGTTTCAGTTCGTTCAGACGTGTGCGGTCTTCGAAGAGTTTGTCGAGCACGTAGGCTCCGAGTGTTCAATGAGTGGGCATGTTTGTGGTACTTTGTTGTGGTCTTTGAATGTGCGCAGTGCAGCACTATTCAGGCAGTCACAGGTGGTTTTGCAAAGAAGATTGGCCTCAAGAAGGTGTAAATGCGACTCTGCTGTCAGGTCAAGGTTGCCGAATGCCTTCGTGAATACTAGTGTGAGTTCTTGTTGTGCAGTTCATCAGAGGCCAATGTCTACTATGTCTCTTGCGCGGAGAGTTCTGGGTACTTTGCTGTGGAGCGTTAGAGCGAACGCCGATTTAGGTAAGGTGCCACAGCATTGATGCCACAGACACGAGTTTCAGCCAGCTCGACATCGTTTCCGCGTTGTACGACAGCTGTAGCAAGCCAGCAAACGTCAGCGAAAGCAAGCCATTCTTCCGGGCGTTGTGCCAGAACTCGTCTTGGTGTCTACACGCTTGACTTCATTGTGCCTCAGCACTCCGGAACCGTTGACAATTTTGTTTTGAGTGATGTCGGATCATCTATGTCAGCTCGAGACCAGTCGGGCCTTGTGCCAAGCTTGGGTTGGCCAGGCATGCTAGCAGAAGGGTCTCAAACAATGGTTGCTCCACATGTCTCCATTCATTAGCATGCGGCTGGTAGACGCACTTGCACTTGAAGCAAATGCCAGTGCCCAAGATCAGCAGGCTTCAGCTGCCGCTTTTTCTGAAGTTTCTTTGGCTCCCTAGGTTGGAACCTCACGTCTGCCCCGAAGGGGCCCAAGTTTCTTGGGCAGTGCGGAACCGTGGAATGCCGAGCAACCCCACTTAGATTTGGGGGTGTTGGTAGGCGTGGTTGCTGGGTAGTTTGTTTTGGGGTGAAATCGTCCACCCAGCAACTTTGAAGAATTAGTCCCGAATGCTGTGACAAAGATGTGGGACGCTCGGCATTCCAAAAAGCTTTCTTCTGGTGCTTCAGCACTCTCCCTTGCAGCATCCGGCTTAACCGCTAGCATGCACAACTAAGTTTATAGAACGTATCGTGTACTTGTTTCACGTATGTTTTATAAACTTTGGTTGTTGCAACATTTTGGCTCAGAGTTGTGCATGCTAGCTGTCGTCATTTCGATTTCCTCACCCACCCGCCCATTCACAATGTATCTGTACTGCGGTGCCGTTGTTTCTATCTTTGTTGGGCATCTCGTTAGCTTCTGTGCTTACACTTCGGGTGCGCTTTTTCGCCGTTTCACATGCGTCTCACAGGCACTGGCCACCAAGAAACAATCAAGATCCCCGCAACAAGAAAAATCAGAGCCTACGGGGCAGGCTGTAGCGTCTCACATAGCCTCGTTCCGTGCTCTCCCATGGTACGCTGTGTTGTGTTGGGTTGTTGGTTTTTTGCTGTTGCCACGCGTTGGGGTGTTTCTCTTCACCACAGATTGTTCTCGCGACCATGGGAGGTAAGCGTTCGCGACTTGTTGCGTCAGTGTGTGTGCCCTTCAAACCCACGTGCTTTCGGTACACTTTGTGTACCGTCGTGTCTGGGAAAAGAAAACAAGGTTTCTTTATCCCAAAAAGTTTTTGAACTGATTTATTTTACTTGGAAGTCTTTGACTATGTGAGCTGTGCAACATGGGAATCATGTCGTGACGTTTGTAGCCACAAGGGTCAAGTGGTGAGTTCTGAAGCTCAAAGGAGTTTCAGGTAGTTCGTGGCCTTGGCCACGCTCTGGGGAGGGCGGCCGCGCATGGATGCGGTGAGCGACCTTGAGGCTCGGCCGGCTGATCTTCTTCAAGTTTTGATCACACCTCTCCCTGGCTTGTCCTTGTGGTATTTTCTCAGTGTGGATTCGCGGCAAGCATTGCAAGCTGCGGGATACGCTTATCACTCCGATTTGCGCTGGTTCTTTGTGGGCGAGGTATCTGTTTTCGATTCCTCTGGAGAATCTGGGGGCGAGGAGCACCGGGAGCCTGATCGTGCAGGTTAGGCATGGACGACCAGACGATCGCCCGCTGCGAGCAGAAGCTCAGGGAATCTCACCTTTGGGGGGTCAACCTGGCAAGCCTTAGGCCCGAGGAAGCTCAGGACGTGGCACGGCAACTTGTGGAGGAGCTTGGTTTTTCTGTCTTTGATGAGTTAGTCGACTGGGTCCTGTTCCACATTGAGAGTGCACGTGAAGGGTTGCAGATGGATCTTCGGGCACAGGGAGTACGTGGTTCCTCTCTGGCTTGGAGGCAGCAGCAATCCTTACTTGACATAGAGGTGACATCGCCCCAAGCCTCTGAATTGGAATTGGCCCTGCCTGAGAAGGGGCGCTTGCGGCGTCCTCGGAAGAGGACCCTGGAGGACAATGAGACCGCTGAGCAGCGGGAGGCGCTCGAGAAGGAAGAGCGCGGGGCCCTCTGCATTCGCCTGCTTGCATTGCTGAAGCGCTTTGGGGCTCCTTGTTTGGGGGATTTTTCGGCAGACATGGATCCTGCAAAAGCTGCACACGTAGTGGCTGGGAGACTTCGGAACAGCAGCTTGAAGAGATATCTCCGGAATGTCAGCGAGCTAACCTTCTGGCTGCTACGGGCAAAACTGAGGGATCCTCCTCCGAGGGCTGGAGATGTCGTTGATTTTCTCTTTATGCTTGCAGACAAGCCGTGCGGTCCTACAGTTCCTGGAGCTTTCTTGAAATCCCTGGCATGGTTTGAGCGAGTCTCTGGATTTGATGCTGAGAGCCGGGTTTCATCGAAGACTGTTTTGCTTTCGACGCGTGACATCATAGTCAAGGAGCTGAGGAAGCCAGGGAACCCAATCAAACGTGCTCCCCGGCTCCCAGGTGCGGTGATCGCAGCGCTGGAGAGGCTCGTCTCCGACAAGAGAGAGGCGATGGGCATCAGAGTGGGTGCCCTTTTATCGGCTTCTGAAGTGCTGGGGGACGATGCGTTATGATGACATCCAGCATTTATCTCCCAGGGCTGTGAGGTTCGTCGCTGGCAGGCTCCTTGCTATCCTTTATGAGACAAAGACGACTGGGCCAGAGCGGCGGCATGTGGAGCTGCCAATCGCGATTACCGAGGATTCCTGGATTTGCAACAGGGACTGGCTGAGTGAGGGCTGGAGTCTGCTTCAGGATTTCGCCGATTTTGATAGGGACTATCTTCTGCCTGCTCTGAGTGACGACTTCAGCTTCTTCAGGCGACGCATGGCAGGATATGCAGAGGCGGCCACGTTGTCAGCCGCTGTGAATCGGAGGTTGACGACGGCAGATGGGCAAAGGCTCATCCCTGAGGAGCTCACGGACATGTGGACGGAGCACAGCGAGCGGGCGACACTGCCCACCATCTTAGATGGCTTCGGTCTGGAGCCCCGGGACAGGGATGCATTGGGCCGCTGGCGTCCGGAGGGCAGCGACGTTTACAGTCGGAGTTTTTCTGCAAAGGTCCGTCGGATTCATAGATACTTCGTAGCCGAGCTTGAGAAGCAGCGTCTGGCGGGGGATGTAGATGATTTTGATGTGCTTGATGCGGCATTTCAGTGGCTCCGCGCCCGGAGGGGCGTCACCGCGGAGGAGGCGGGCCGGATCGTCGATGATTTCAAGGCCCGACTGGCCTGCTGGAGTGCCGAGGAACCGTCTGCACAGGATTCCGACGGCGAACAGGCGCCTCCCGAAGGGGAGGAAGCCGAGGAGCCCGAAGAGGCTCCGGCAGTGGAGGAGCGGACCTCAGGTTTTGTGCTGGTGTCCTCAAGGCGAGGGGCTGTGAGGCTCCACCGAGCTGGGCGGGAAGGCTGCTGGATGGCTCGCCTTCGACATTTCAATGAGTGTCGTGTGCTTCCGGAAATGCCGGATCCTTCTGAGTACTCGTACAGATGTCGCTTGTGCTGGCCGGAGCCAGGGGAAGCGCATGAGTCGAGCGACGATTCTAGCGAAGAATCTTCGGGTGCAGAGTCCTATCATGAGGATGGGCTAGGGGACGCGGGCATAAGCCCCCCGGAATCTTGGGATCCAGTCTCCATCGGGAGCTGAAAAACATGGGGAAGGGAGTCCGTTGCCTCAGCCTCGTTCTGAGTTCACTGGACGGCTGCACCTCTGTGCGTTGCTTGAGCTCACACAACGTGGACTTGTGTTTAGTCTCAAGTGGGCCTCCCCGTGTAGGGCGCGCGGAACATAGGGCATGGCGGCGCCAGGCCCGGGGGCAGCGCCTCCAGCGGCGCCAGCCGACACTCTGGCTCTGGGGTCATCGGACCTTCGGTTTCTGCTCTCGAGGCAAGGCATTGAAGAAGACCACCAACGAAGGCTTTTTGCCGCCGGGGTGGATACACTTGACAAGTTCAGCGCCTTTGCTTCCAGTGAGACAGATCTGCTGACGGTCCTTAAGGACGAGTTTCGTCTGGATCCCGCGGCCAATCTGGCGACCCGTGGGCAGGTGGCATCTTTCATTGCATCCTGGAATGCTGCCAAGGTCCGTGTGCAACGACAGGCGGAGGCCGAAGCTGAGCAGGACACTCGCGAGTGGATCAAACCGATCCCCACCTCTGAGTACTTGCTGCTCCGCCAGGCCTATGTGAAGGCCTACGGGAACTTGGATGAACGTGTTCTTCCATCCAAGGAGTTTCTGGAGAAGAAGCTACTGGAGGTGGAGCACGGGGAATTCAAGTCAGAGTCCTTGCAAGAAGTCACCGCGCGTGACGAGCTGGATCCTGACACCTTGATGCCAGTTTGGGACTCGAAGGGAGTTATGACTGTGAAACGGGGGTCCTCCCGGGTTCCGTTGCCATCGAATCCGGAGGAGCTGCGCCGACGCTTGAACATCATGCGAAATACATACTTGATGCTGAGGCTGAAGTTCCCGAATCGCAAAGATCTGCAGGACCTCTCGTTCGATCTTTTCGAGCGATATAAAGAATATTTGCTTGGTGATTATGTTCATAATCTACAGGCCAAGGACGCTGGTGATGCTGTTGTCCATACGCCTCCGTGGCAGCTTGTGCTCGCATATGAACAGGCCATCAGGAAGCAGGCATTCCACTACATGGTCACGGACAACATCGCGATTGCAGCTGCATGGGAGCGGGCCTGGAAGGACCCCGTGACGAAAGAGCGTCACTTTTCGACCCCCTTAGCTCTCTACGCCAAGCGTCGTCCGGATGCTACCATGCCCTCTCGGGACACTTGGATCCCACGACCGCCTGGCAACACCAAGGGCAAGGGCGGCAAGAAGGGCAAGAAGGGCGAGGGTCGTGGCAACGCTCGCTCTTTCAAAGGCCATGCAACCACACGCTCCGGCGAGCCCATCTGCTTCAGGTTCAACACTGAAGAGGGATGCTCCTTGGCGAATTGCAAGTTCAAGCATGTGTGCAGCCATTGTTTCGATCAGAATCACAACTTTGTGGGATGCACCAAGCGGAAGCCAGCTGGCGACACGGCCGGCAAGAGCTGACTCGGCACAGATGGGGGAGCAGCGTTTCACGGCGAGCTGCGCATTCTTTACCTGTTCTCAGGGCGACCGCGAAAGGGGTCGTTAGAAGCTTGGCTTGAAAAATTGGCACCTAGTTATGGCGTTCCACTTAAGGTGGAGGCTGTTGATATTTTGCGTAAACCTTTTGTCGACTTGTCTCAAACCGAAACCCAACAGCATTATCTTCGGAAAGTTCGGGATGGCACTTACTTTGCCATCGTTTTGAGCCCACCGTGCTCGACATTCAGTCGAGCCCCCTGGCGCAACAAGAGGGGACCGCGTCCTCTGCGCTCCTATGCACATCCGGATGGGTTGCCTCACCTACGCTGGGCAGAGCGACGGAAAGCGCGCCTGGGCAATAACCTCGCCGACTTCGCTATGCAGGTGGCAGGGGCGGGCTTGGACCTGCCTTCTTCCTTCGTGCTGCTGGAGCAACCAGAGGATCTTGGGGCTGTAGCACTGGGGCAGCGGCCGTCGTCCATGTGGCAACGTCCTTCTTTCCGCCGTCTCGCGGACCACAAAGCGGTGAGGCACGTCGCCTTTCATCAAGCTGATTTCGGCACCACTTTCCCCAAGCCTACGAGGTTGCTACTGCGTTCCCGAGCTACGCTTCCGGCCTTCATGCGACAGGGGCAGCCAACCTTCGACGACCGCGGCTTCTACACTGGACCGCTGCAGCGACATCCTTGGGCAGTTGCCATGAAGGCCCGCTCCGGGATGCCTTTCGCCACCACGGGCACCGAGCGCTGGCCGGCGAACATGTGCAAATGGACGGCCGAATCCATCTTGAACGACTACCTGGCCTCTGCCTCCATCGCCTCCGGAGGGGGTGTGTCAAACTTGGAGCCAGAGGCAGACCTGGGGGACTTGGCGAGAGATGACGCGGGAGAGATCATATTTCGCTTCGAGCCCTCGGCAGCAATGAACCCGGAAGCAAAGGGAACACTGGGAGAGGCCGAGCGTTTGGCTTTGGAGGCCCTTCGCAAAGGCTTTATCACTGAGGAGGGCCTGCTCCAGCTTTCGGCTAGCCTTCCGGATGAGTCCAGGATCCGCAAATCTGAAGTCCACGTGGAGGGACAGAGATCATTTACGACGGGTGGCTATGTGCACGAGGGGAAGGCGGGTCTCCGCCGAAACCTGCAGGATTTCCGCTGGAGCAGTGAATTACTGGCGAGGGTGATGGCGGCAGCCTTTCCAGGACGGCCTTTCACTTCACTGGCGCTCTTCAGGGATCTCAAGCAGCCCTTGCACCGAGATTCTTCGAATGGGCCCTGGGACAACCTACTGCTAGCTTGCTCTACCTTCGAGCGAGGCGGGCTCTGGGTGCAAGGCGAAGGTACCGATGTGAGGCAGGTGCAGGGCTGGAACGTGGGAGGCACTGTCCGGGAGTGGAAGCAGGGAAGGATCACCTTCAACGCGCAGCAGTGGCACACGACGGAACCCTGGACTGGAACCAGGCTGGTGCTGGCCGGCTACACCATCGAGGACCCCGAGAAGCTCTTGCCGGCGGACAGGAAGATCTTGATGGAGCGAAGTTTCGTCTTGCCCTCGGGGCAGCAGTCTGGTGGGGCAGAGCCGGAAATAGATCCGACATGGCCACCCGTGCCGGGTGGCGACGGGCCGGCGCGGGTGTGCCACGAGCCCTGGGGGAGCCGGCCTTTCCACGATGGGGCGGGCCTTTGCTCGCCGGGGCGCTGGGATCCCGAGCGGCGTCGATACTGTGCGGCCGAGGGCTGGGACATCTTGCGGAAGCAGCTCGAGGAGGCCCTGCTGGAGCACGCGGGGGATGAGCGGAAACTGGATCGTGCGACCTTCGAGATGGCGACCCGCGGGGAGGCCGGGTGCAAGCTGGTCTCCGACCCAACGCTGCATGAGAAGCTCGTGGCGATCATGGTGGCCCACCTCGGGGCAAAGGGCTTCGATGTCAAGGACTTGGGGACCATCGACCCAGGACAACCATTCCGGTTGAGGTTGCTGGCGGGCCTTCTTCGAGATGCCTCAGACCCGGACTGGAAGGTCTTCTTGGAGGCGATTGATGGCTTCACCGTGGGGATCAAGCGCCCCTTGCCGCGCACGCCGGAGGTCTTCGAGCCGCAGACCAAATGGAAGCTGGAGGTGGGCCCCTTAGACGTGGCCCATTCATGGAAGGCCAACTATGAGTCGGCCGAGAAGAACCTGGACTTTGTCAGGGAGCACTTCGAAGCAGAAGTGCGGGAAGGCTTGATGATCCGGATGGGGGAGGCCGAGTTTTGGGCTACATATGGAGAGGAGGCGGCGATCTCTGCCATCGCGGTGCTCACTGAAGAGGGCCCGCCGCTAAAACAGCGTATAGTACATGATGCATCGCATGACGTGTTGCTGAACCACAGGATCCGCTGTCTTGACAAAGTGAGATCTCCCGGAGCCCGGGAGAAAAGATGCCTGCTGCGCCGCCTCAAGGAGAAGCGGATGGCTCCGATGGCGGTCACCGGCGACATTGCGAAGGCACACAGAAGATACCGGCACCGTCGGGACGAGTGGGGGTACTTGGGCTGCAAAGCTTCCTCCAGGGACTCCATCGTCTACTTGAACTGCGTGGGCACATTCGGCCTCGCTTGCGCGGGCTATTGGTGGGCGAGACTCTCTGGGGGTTCGATCAGGCTCATCCATCACTTGACTGGAAGGCGAGCCCTGGAGATCCTTTTGTACGCCGACGACGTGGAGATGATCGGGGGCGACAAGGCGGGAAGAAGGGGCATTGTCCTCTCATACGCCCTCCTGGCTGCATTGGGCTTCCCTTTCAAGTGGTCGAAGACAAAAGGAGGACTGACGGTCCAATGGGTGGGCTATGAGACATCCTACAGCTCTTTCCGGCTGGGAATCTCGTTGCAACGGGCGACCTGGCTCGCTGACTGGACTTTACGCATCTCTCGAGAGGGCAGCGTGACTTGGGATGATTTTGCATGCGGCCTGGGCAGACTGGGATTTGGAGCGAACGCCCTCTCCTGGGAGAGACCGTTCCTCGGTCCTCTTTACTCCTGGTCGGCTGCCACGCGGGGGAGCAGAGGGCTTCTCAAGATCCCGGTCATGCTAAGGACAATTCTCCATTGGATGTCGGGGAGGTTCCGGGGAGAGGACCGGCTCCAGGAACCGCCTCCGGAGCGGCTACAAAAGGGGATGAACAAGTTCAGCTTCTACTCGGATGCCAAGGCCGAGGAGGACCGCGCATGGATCGGCGGCTACTTGTGGGACGGGGAATCGGCACTGCAGTGGTTCGCTCTGGAGGTCCTTGAATCCTGGGCACCGTGGGCCTACGTGAAGGGGGACCTGAAGCGCACCATTGCGAGTCTGGAACTCTTGGGCACTCTCATCTGCGTCAAACTTTGGGGCGCCAAGATGAAGGGCAGCGGTGGCGGGTGCGGCCACATCACCGGTGGCACAGACAATCAAGGGAACTCTTATGCAGTATCCAAGCTGATGTCAACGCGGTATCCTCTGCCCTTGCTGCTGATGGAGCTCTCGGAGACGCTACGGGGGATGAACCTCTCTCTTGACTTGTCATGGGTTCCTAGGGAATCTAACGTGTGGGCGGACGATCTCACCAATCTTCGTTTCGATCGTTTTGATCCCTCAAAGAGGCTTGAGATTTTGGGCAACCAGATTGATTGGATCGTTCTGGGAGACCTCTTGAAGTCGGCAAATGGTTTTCATGGTGAGCTTGTTGCAGCGAAGGCTGCGGCGCACAACAAGAGGCAGCCGGTGGCGAAGGCCACCAGTCGGAAGAAGCCTCGCACGAGGTGGTGACTCTTCGGTACCATTCGGCTACGGCGATGCTCGGGTGCTGGGCACATCTTGATTCTTGGGAAGACCGTCTTTCGCTTAAAGCGCTACGGTCATGATGTGCTCTCCGCCGAATGGGAACTCCGATCCATCCTTCGGGAAAAATGAGAGATGTCCGCTTCTGCATGTCAACAGTCCTGCATTCCACATGTCAAGCGTTTCGAGCTCCGATGATTCATTTCTATACGAAGATATTGGATTCCGGATTTTACATATCCTGATTTTCCGCTTTTGCTTTTGGAAGCTTTTGCTCCTGCCACAGTACCAACAGGTGGTGTCCAGGGGGTGGCTGGTGGGCTGTGGGTTTGACTCGCACGCACGCGTTCGCGACTTGTTGCGTCAGTGTGTGTGCCCTTCAAACCCACGTGCTTTCGGTACACTTTGTGTACCGTCGTGTCTGGGAAAAGAAAACAAGGTTTCTTTATCCCAAAAAGTTTTTGAACTGATTTATTTTACTTGGAAGTCTTTGACTATGTGAGCTGTGCAACATGAGAATCATGTCGTGACGTTTGTAGCCACAAGGGTCAAGTGGTGAGTTCTGAAGCTCCCACCCTCCCAACCCTGGTGCTGGGCACATCTTGATTCTTGGGAAGACCGTCTTTCGCTTAAAGCGCTACGGTCATGATGTGCTCTCCGCCGAATGGGAACTCCGATCCATCCTTCGGGAAAAATGAGAGATGTCCGCTTCTGCATGTCAACAGTCCTGCATTCCACATGTCAAGCGTTTCGAGCTCCGATGATTCATTTCTATACGAAGATATTGGATTCCGGATTTTACATATCCTGATTTTCCGCTTTTGCTTTTGGAAGCTTTTGCTCCTGCCACAGTACCAACAGGTGGTGTCCAGGGGGTGGCTGGTGGGCTGTGGGTTTGACTCGCACGCACACATTTTGTGCATGACTAGTTTTTCCTTGTGCAGGCTTGCCGGCTTGTATGATATCAACCATTCGTTGTGCTTCTTATAGCTGCAAACTTTGCAATCTAGCTGTGATTCCAACTGGCATGGGGCGTTGTCTCACTCGCTTGTGTTTCTATCCGCGCTGGCCCACTCGGCGTAACGCTGTCCTCGTAGTGCCGTTTACCTTGTATTCCCCGGAGGGGGTCTTCGAATGAGCTGCGTGCAGCCCGGTGGTTGGTGGTGTTGTCATTTTACTCTTTGTATCATAGTGCCGTTTATCTTGTATCCCCCCGGTGAGCCTTCGAACGAGCTGCGTACAGCCCGGTGCAGTGGCCGGTATTCGTTCTGTCCTTCTAGTGTTGGTTCCGTATGGTTGTGTTTTGCTTGGTGTTTGGTGTTCCTTTTGACATCTGCAGGTGCTGGGGGGTGAAATCGTCCACCCAGCAACTTTGAAGAATTAGTCCCGAATGCTGTGACAAAGATGTGGGACGCTCGGCATTCCAAAAACCTTTCTTCTGGTGCTTCAGCACTCTCCCTTGCAGCATCCGGCTTAACCGCTAGCATGCACAACTAAGTTTATAGAACGCGGCAAAGGTTGGCTCAAAGGATGACATCAGTTTGTCATCGATGGTTGACTTCATCATGGATGCCACGGAGGTGCTGCAGGAGGACACCGGCGAGAAGATCGGCCACGCTGTGACGGTGGAACAGGACGACGTGGTCTACATTCCACAGGGGTGGTTCGTCGCCGAGCGCGTGGGCATAAGTTTGCTCAACTACGGCATCCGGAAATCCTTCCTGGTGGACACTGAGTCAGCGGCTGCGAGCTACAAGACAGCGGTGAAGTTGTTGAAGAACGACAAGAGAGACACAGCCTTGATGGAACAGATTGCGGCGCTGTTTTCCAATGAGGCCCCTGCCGAAGCCCAGAATAATCCTGCTGCTTCTCCTGATGCTGATAAGGCTGCGCTCCCGGGTGCAGTTGTTGAGCCTAAAGGGCTTAAAGCGGGTGATGATGATGAGGTGAAGCCGACTCCAGCTCAGTCGAGCTGAGCTGAGGTCCGACGTCACCGAGCTGAGCAGGGTTTCGGGTTAGGCGAGGGCCAAGGGATGAGTTTGCAATATGGTTGGTTGTCCATTTCATGGGACAGCACGGGGACGGGGACCTTGGTGACCGATGCAGCCTTATGTGCATTCTTTTCGTCTTGAATGCACCATTGCATCCGATCCAACGCTTTTCTTTAGTGATGTGTGCAGTGCATCGCACGGATGATACCGCATGCGGCTTTCGTGTCACTGCTTGAAGCGCTTACTCCTGTCGCTACGGCTTCGAGGCGAAACAATGTTCAGTGATCAGTGTGAGCAGTGAGCCATGCCTGAAGTTGTGAAGCCTATTGTGAGCCAGATTCTGAAGTTGAGTAGACGACGACATTTTTATTTTTCCTAATTTTTCCTTTCTCTCTCTCTCTCTCTCTCTCTCTCTCTCTCTCTCTCTTCGGCTTCGGCTCTCTCTCTCGCTCTCTCTCCTATTCCTTTCACCTTCTATAATACTACATGCCGCGATGCCTGATATCTGATATAACTGCTCTCGCCTCCACTTTTTCAATCCCTTCCATTTCGAAGCCTTTGAACTTCAAACCTTGCGCAATGTGCGCAAGTTTCAGCTCCAGGCTCCAGGCAGTCAGAGAGCGAACAAGCTAGAGTGTAACGAAAACCTCAATCTAAATTCTCGAAGCGTTTGTTTGCACGTCTATGACTATGAACTATGTGTGTCGGACTTGCCGCCAACCAACAGGTCGCCGATAACTCTTTAAAATTCAGGAGAGAGTAGCAGCTGATTTTCAGTATCGCATTTATCGACTTCCAGTCGTTACCGCCCAGCCCTTTTTTTTCTTCTTTTTCAGTTATATAGTGGTTTTTTCTCGCTTTTTTTATGGATGCTCACCGTTTGTTGCCATCCTTGCAGCCAATGCTCCGGATTTGCCGCGACCGGGTTCCCAGTTAAGATCCCCAACATAGTCGCCCCAATCGTGTTGAACCCGTGCCACTGTTGGCAGGATCAGTACCAGTGGTAGTGCATATATGGGCACCAAGTCTAGGAACAAGAAAGGAAAGTTAGCAATGAGCACTGTTGCCGAGCTTCTCGCTACGTGGCTGGGGCTGCACTTGTTCGGATGGCTGGATGTGACTGGGCAGAGTTTCACGGTTTCTGCTGGGACGGACAATCTGGCGAATGAGCTGGTCATGCGCCGTCGGGGAACCACGAAATTCCCATTGACGTATGTATATATGCAGCTGGAGTACGCTTTGTTCCGCTGCGGGGGACATATGAACTTGAACTGGCGTCCGCGTGAGCTCAACACTGAAGCGGACGACTTGACGAATGAGCGGTTCAGTGCTTTCGACTTAGCTCTTTGGATTGATGCAAAGTTTCCTGATGTGCCGTGCAAGCTCCTTCTTGATTTGGCAAGTTTTCATTCTGAAATGCTCGAGTGGCGAAAAGGGGGAGAAGGAAGTGCCCCTCCGATTCCTTTGACAAAGAAGCAGAAGCTGGCCACTAAGACGAAGTGGTAAAGCGATCCTCGCGATGGTGGGTGGAGGCCGGTCCCTCGAATGGGGATCCGGTCTCAGCTCGCTTTTACGGCGCGAACTGGAAATCCGGAAAATGCTGAGTCCTCATTGCCGAAGCCTTGATTGATTTATATTGGAAAGATATTTGATTCGTGATTGATATGCTTTCTTTGATATGTTTCTCTTGCCAGTCGCTTTGCTGGCTCCTACAGAGCTTCTTGGGCTTGCTCAAAGGGGTTTGTAGGATGCAAAGGGGAGGAGGGCGGGCCCCAAAGAAAGTTTTAATTGATTTTATCAGCACGATTTCCTTTCCGATTTCCGCACACTCCTTTCCATGTGATTTTGTCGTAGGTCTTTCACATGTCGATTTGCACTGCTTTTAGTGCTCTGATGACTGATTCGATTATCTACGTGAAATAGAGGCTCCAGAGGAGGGAGCTTAGAAGTTATAGTCCCACCCGTCCCACCCTAGAAACTTACCTTGCGCCGGTGGGATATTGGTTTGAGCTATGGGCGGAGGCCGGTCCCCGAATGGGGATCCGGTCTCGGCTCGTGCGAACTGGACATCCGGAAAATGCTGAGTCCTCATTGCCGAAGCCTTGATTGATTTATATTGGAAAGATATTTGATTCGTGATTGATATGTTTTCTTTGATATGTTTCTCTTGCCAGCCGCTTTGCTGGCTTCTACAAAGCCAAATGTAGCTGTTAATTTTCGACTTGTCGTTCAGGCTACCTGGGGGAACCCTTGTCTGTCATATGCGGGCTTTTGTAATGTGATTGATCCAACTTGCAGCCTCCGCCGCAACCCTTGGTGAGTCCCGACCCGGCGTTCCGCCCATCTGTGTTTCCGCCGGGTTAACGTGCCGGCTCATGTGGTGGCTATCTCCCCAGCATTTGTCACTCGTATCTGGCTGTCTGCATACTGCAGTTTGGCCTTGGCTTTGGACTTTGGTGTGCACGACCACGAAGAAACAACACACGGGGGTCGACCGTTGTCTGGCGAGACTAGAACGGCGGCCGGAGCCTCGCTTTTGGGCTCCACCTGTTGTTATGGGCGGCTCTGGGTGACGGCCCATTGTTGCTCCTGACCGGTCGCTGAGAGCCGCAGTTTGATGCTGAACGGTCAGTGCTGACAAAGTCCAAGCCGACTCCAGTTGCGAACGGACTGCGATGCCTTGTCAAGTTCTAAGGTGTCACTATAAGAGCTGTGAGCAAGACCGTGTAAAGTGCAAGAGAAGGGGGCACGCTACGCGTCCCTCGACTCTAGGGGGCATGCTACGCATCCCTCGTCTTTACCTTTCTATGTGACCGCCAACGCAACGTTTGGCTCAAGTCAATGCCCATAGCTAAGTGCTATATGTGTCTTCTATCCTGAGCAATCAGAGCTATCCCGTTGCACAGACGAACCGCCGCCGGCAGTGAGTGCAAAAGGAACGGCCGCCGGTTCTGCCTGCATAGGATCGCACGTGTGGAAGTAAGAGGGAGAGACAGGGTCCAGTCTGTGGAGAGTGCTAGCCAGCCACACCTACATTCATTACAGCTCTGGTGGGGAGAGCAGCAACCAAGTCGAGATCAATCCCCCACGCAGGTTATCAGCCGTACGCGGCTCTGCCTTTCTACAGCAACGACTACTTGATCTACTACGACCACAATGAACTCAGGATCAAGTCAAGATACGACAATGACTTTCGGTGCCGATGTGGCAGCGCCAGCCGTTGGTGAGTCAACAGCTGATGACACAGTGGTGCAATCCGTTGATAGCTCCACGGAAGATGACAAAGGTCAATCTTCTGCGCTTGCCATTGCAAAGGCAGTTCCCAAGGGGAAAGCAAAGAGTCTACCAAGAGCATCTACGCCTTCACGTCCGACATCCACAGGTTCGAGGACGGGAAAGGCTCCAGAACGACGGGCCGAAGCGTCTGGTTTTCAGGCACCTCGGACTACGTCCAGGGCTAAGGACAAAGGAGTCAAGACCTTGGAGAAGAAGTCAAGACCATCATCTTCAAGAAGCTCTTCAGCACGATCGAGGACTTCGGCTACCCGTGGGCGTGACAAGTCCATGACTTGGAATCGGATGGTTACTAATCAACCACGCGACTCTGACGATCTGGACATGACACTGGATACGATTCCTGCACGTGGTGATGCATCATCCGTGGCCACGCCTGCAATAGCTGATGGTCCGAATGCCTACCAGGAGCTGACGATTTCGCAACAGTTCGAAGCATCGAACCTTGCACAGCAGATGTACTATCGCAGTCAGGTGCAAGAATACGAAGGAATCGTCCAGACCCTGATGGACAAGATCAAGGAGATGCAGCAAGAAGATGAAGGATCTGGAATTCGCATTGAAGAATTGGAACGACAACGTGATCATGCATGTTTAGCCATGAGGCACATCAACAATGTCAATCAGGAGATGAAGCGAGACTATGAAGCAGCTTTGTTTCGCATGGATGAGCAGAACTCTGCTCAACAACGTCAAGCACATGCCGTTGCAGAGGATTTAGCTCAACAGCTACACGTGTTCCGCACGGAGGCAGCCACCAACTTCGTGCAGTTGGAGGCAAGAGCGCAAGGTGATGGTGAGCTTATGGCACGTGAGTATGAGCGTCTGACTCATGAACTTCACGAACATGCCAGAGAGAACTTGGTCCTCCGGTCAAACACAGCAAGTTCGGAACAAGCCTTACAAGCAATGCAGGAACGATTCCACTTGGTCAAGAACCAGGAGTTGCGGGCTGTGAACGAGATCCAAGGGCTAGCTGGAAACAGCGCAGCCATTGAACAAGAACGATTTCGGCTTCGCGAACGTCTTGGTGAAGAGGAAGAGTACCGCAGAATGGCTGTGAAGAGGATGCAAGAAGCAGAGGAACGACTTCATCAGAATGAAGATCATGCAAGGCGATCATTGCCTACCTTGCACGACGAGCTGAGTGAACTCAGGAAAACGCTCAAAGCACAAGAAGATCTTCAAGCGAGGACACGCAGCGAATTGGAGGCAGCGCGAAACTCTAATCAAAGGGAAGCGACGCGACCTTCGAGCATGCCCATGTCTTCGAGGACTACTGAGTCTGGCTGGGAGCACGTAGGAAAGGATGTAATGCCTGCATTTTCCGTAGGAGATGAGGTACGATCCCCTGAAATACGGTCCCCAAGTCAAGTTAGTCCAGTCGCCAAAGAGAAGTTCGCATTCTCGGAATCGGACAAGGACAAGAACCTTGTGATGGACGGAATTCCATTCACCGGTGGAAACTTCTTCACTGGCCGCAGTTCAATGCCAATCGTGGCGGATGCAATGCCCGAGCACCACGTGCCAGGTATTAGCAGCCAGCGCTTGCGCGTTCCACGCCTAGTGCAGCCACTTTGTTTGGCATACCAAGCGGATTTCATGGGAAAAGTGATGCGGCAGCCGTGCGTGATCGACAGCTACGCGAACTCTTGGGGGATCGCGGGATGTTGGGATCGAAGTCCACAGCATCGGCCAGCTCCTCAAGACCTGTTGGCATCGACGGTGTCACCGCATCTACGAAGGGCAACGACCTCATTGGTCCCCCTGTCGCCTTTGACGATTCCATCCATGAGGCAAGGAGGCGTCAGATCGAGAAAGAGATCGCGGAACAGTACGAGGAGAAGATTGCTGATCTGCGTAGTGAAGTACTCAAGGCTCAGAAAGCCGAACAACGTCTCAGAGCTGATCGTGATGAGTGGAGATTATTCGCTGAAACGATTCAAGAAAACAATGGAGACGATGACGGTGACGAAGCTGGCGACGAGAATGGAGAGGAAGAGCATGATGAAGGTACCGGCACGGGATATGATCCTCCAGATCCGCCTGACGATGATGATGACAAGAAGAAAGGTGGAGGGGGCAAACCCGAATCGGATCCTGGTTCGCATGCGCGTGATCCTGATGGAGATGCGGATCCTGAAGTTACAGAGGTGAGAATTTCCAGGAGGGAAGCCGACAAAGTGACCGTTCCTCCATGGCCTACTCTCACTCATCTCAACAACTGGCGATCCGTGTGCACGGCAAATGTCTTAGGGGCATCAGCCGACCCGCATCATGAGGACTGGATGGTATGGCTGGCACCAGCGTTCAACCCATTCCCTGATGTCGAGGCATTGAATGATTCAGGACACAAGAAGTTCAAGAGCATCGACGTGAAATTGGGGATTGCCATGGTCGCAATGCTACGTGCCGGTGGTGACAAATCAGCTGACCTGTACCTCGAGGTGAACCGGAAGGCCAACGATTACATCAGCAGGCCTGACGTGAAGATCATCAAGGGACGACAAGTCATCGCGATGATGTACGAAAGTTTTCGAACGCATGATCGTCTTGACATGATCATCACTCTTGAGTATTTGGTGAAGCTCCAGTATCAAGGCGACAACAAGCTTCATACGTTCAAGCAGACGTGGTTGGAAGTTCTGGGACGGATGAGACCAGAGGACATTCCATCCAAAACAGCTCTCCGTGATTGCTTGTACAGCAAGATCAAGGACTCGCCCGCAATGAAGATGGACTTGGGCATGCACTATGAGCACCTGCCCTACAATCATGAAGATCGATCGTACGACAACCTGATGAAGATCATTGATCGTACCATCATGCGGAAACGAGAACAGTCAAATCTCACTCAGACTCAAATTGGCTTGCGCCAGATGCTTGAGGGCAAGGATTTGCTTGCTGCACCGGCCAAGGTACCTGAGAAACCTACGCCTAACGCAGCTCCATCCGCAAAGGTCAAGGCTTCGCCGACCAAGCCGGACAAAGCAACACCGGTACTACCTCAAAGCAAAGCGAAGAGTCATGCGAAGACCAAGCCGAAGCCCAAGAAGAAGACGAGGAGTGAGTCAGCGGACAACAGAGGTGACAAAAGCAAGAAGCAAATCCGCTGCAAGTTCCATTTCACAGATGCAGGGGGTCGAAATGGCGATAAGTGTCCATTCAGTCACTCGAAGAAGACTCCAGAACGACCCTTCACGCCGAGGACGAGAACTCCAAGTCCATCTGGAGGAGGAGGAAACAGGATTTGCTACTCGTTCAAGAACACAGGCTCGTGCTCAAGAGAGAATTGTCCTTTCAAGCATGAGGCAGCAGCTACCCCAGCCCCGGAACCAAAGGCAAAAGCTAAAGCCAAATCCGAAGCGAAGGCAGCTCCAGCGAAGCCGAATGCCAAGGCCAAGGCACTCCCTGCTGCACCCGCCATTAGATTGTGTCGAAGGTGGAATCCATCAGCTCCGGCTATATGGAAGCGATCTTCAAAGCAAGATGAGGAGGAGTCAGATTGTCCATCCGTTGACAGCGACGCTGATTCGGATTGTTCAACAGATGACGAATCCTCGGGAACGACTACGTCGACCCGAAAAGTGACAAAGCGCAATGTGACATTTGCCAATGACGTGAAGTTCATTTCTTCGTGTCCTAGAAGATCGAAGAAAGACAAAGAGCGGAAGGTGAAGTACGTCGACATGGAAGCGTTTGTCAATGATGAGGATCGCGCCGTGAGCTTGGAATTCGCCAAGCACAAAGCGAGGTTGAGGGCACAGATCATGAGAGACATGGTTGACGACGATGATGATCAATGCGGAGATCGAGTTTCATTCGTACGAATCCCAGGAACGTCTCGCGTGGAAGAAGTTTCGTTCTACGACGGTGAGGATTCCATCGTTGAGCGCGAACTCGATGCTGCACACAGCAAACGGATCATCAATCAAGGCTTGTTCAAATGCATGGTTCAACCAGTCATCCTTAAGAAGAAGATCAAGTTTCTCATGGACACTGGGTGTGGTCATGACCTCATATCTCAGAAGAAGATCGAGAAGCACAGTCTCGAAACACTCGTGACTCCAGAGCCCATATCATTTCAGACAGCCAATGGAATCAACGATACCGATCTCGTGTCGAATTTCCAGACTGAGTCGTTCGAGGAACCGATCAACGCTTATGTGTTGGATGACACACCGTCGGTGCTTTCCATAGGCAAGAGATGTATGAACTTCAACTACGGGTTTGTGTGGCCTCCCGGAAGGGAACCATTCATGATCAACCCGCAGGGCAAGAGAATATCTCTGTTCGTGAACGGTGACATCCCGTACGTTCGTGCTGGGAGTTCCAAGTCATTGGTTCATGACGATCCGGAGGCCAAAGCGATCACCGAAATCTTCAAGGGTGCGTTGACAGCAGGCAACGTTGACGTCAACGTCGCAGCTGCCGCTGAAGCTGCACCGAGCGAGATCGAAGCAGAAGAAGAAGGTGACGATCATGAACGACCTCCTGATCCTGAACCCCAAGAACCTCCTATAGAAGAAGTACCAGAGTCCGAGGCCGGACGCCCACCGGACGACGACGAAGGAAAAGGAGTGGGTGAAATTCCATTGGATGGTGACGATGAGGTGATCATTGATGTGGAAGGCGATGGTGCGCCGAGCCGCAAGGCCAGAGTCGGAACACTGAAAGCCGAAGCTAAGACATTGGCACATCTGTGTACCCATCGCTACCGCAATCCATATTGCGAATCGTGCATACGCGCAAAGATGAAGCACTTGCGAACACAACGAGGTGCATTTCAACGTGTGATCAAACACTGGGGAGATCTTGTGACGTTCGACTTCCTTGACATGCGCAAGGCCGCCGAAGCAGGTATTGGACTCGATGACGGTGCACGTGAAGTTCTAGTCATCAGGGACATCGCCACCAAAATGATCGCAGCGATTCCCACGGCTTCAAGGAGCACTGACGAAGTCGTCATGGCCATCAGACGCCTAATGGGGAGACGCAAGATTCATATGGCGTACAGTGATGAAGCACCAGAGTTCGATTCAGCTATGGCACAGTTGAAGATCGTGATCGATCATTCCCTTCCGGGGAAACCCAGTAACAATTCACTCGCTGAACGATCAAATCAAGAAGTGATCAACACAGTCGCAGCATCCATGCTACACGCCGGATTACCCGCTAAATACTGGTCCTTTGCGCTTAATTGCGTGATGCAGAACCTCAACGTTGAAGACGTGGAGGGCGATGGTGATTCAGCATGGAAGCGAATGACTGGAAAGGACTTCGAGGGAAAAGCCATACCCTTTGGTGCCAAAGTCTTCTTCAAGCCGACGGACACAAGGCCGAAGACATACGGCAACAAGTTCGATCCAAAGGGGAGTCCAGGCATTTTCGCCGGATACATCATCACTGCTGGTCAAGGATGGTCCAAGAAGTATCGTGTTTGGGATATGAAGGAATTTGCCAACGCGAACTTGTCGATGGACGCATCTGTTCCCAGGAAGTTGATGAGACCGTACGAGACAGAAGTTATCTATTTCCCAGAGGAGATAACGTTTCCCCTGAAAGCCGAGTACGAAAGGATGAATTCAACCATTGAGGGACTCAGGGACAACGTTGACCTCGCGGGCAAGGAGATAAAAGACGTCGATGACGGTGATGACGGTCCGCCCGGAGGAAATGGTGGCGACGGGGATGATGATGATCAAAATGGACTTCTTCCTCCACCGGATCCCGGAGAAGATCCTGACTTACAGGACATAGATCCATCTGACATTGAGACGGAGCCGCTCGGCGAAGTCTTCAAGTCAGCAGAACATGAAGCTATCGATGCCATAGGAGACAAAAGACTCGAAGAACTAGATGAAGAGCTGGGTCTACGTGCAGCACCGCCTCCTTCTGAACCAAAGGTCACTGGGAAAGATCGACGATCGCCCCGCGAAGTCGGTCCAACCGGTAGACTCATCCCCGAAGGAGACATCGAAGAACCTGGAGAGATTATCAAGATCTTGAAAGAAAGAAGTTGGCTCCCGAGGAGATTGAACATTGGAGTACGGGGAAGAAAGGGGACGGCATTGTATATCTCACCGATGACGGTGAAGCCTGCAAGATCGACAAAAGGGGAATTCCGTATAAGATCCGAAGTGACGGTCGACGAACTCTTCCTACACGGCGACCTATCCATTCTTACTCTCCGGAAGCATGGAAGAAGATGAGCGAAGCGGAGAAGAAGGCAGCATACAAGAAAGAGAAGCGAGACAAAGCTCGAGTTGCCAAGAAGGACCGGAAGAAGGCTGTGATAGGAAAGAAGATAGTCACCAAGGCTTTGGACAACATGATCTTTCCCAAGATTGTCCCGTGTGAAGAAATTGATCTGCAACTCAACGTGACCGTTGACGACGACGATGGTTGGTCATGGGCACAGTCTTATGTGGATCAATATACACAAGAACAATTCTTGGCAGATGTCGTGCCGGCTGTTCCGGCGCATATGGTCATGGATGATAACTGGATTCCTTCTATGCCGTGTACGACTTCTCACAGAAACGTACATCGGGAAAAGAATCATGCAGGAGGATCGTGCTTCAATGCCATGGTCACTCGAACCGTCACACGCAAAGAGATGATCAACAATCCCAAGGCCATGGAAGCTTTCATGAAAGAATGGAAGGGATTGTGGGACCAAGAAGTGTTTGACTTCTCAACTACGCGTGAATATGATGACGTCGTCGCTGAGGCAAAGAAGAAAGGTGAGAAAGTACACATGGCGCGAGTACATGGACTGATATACGAGAAGAACTATCAGCTCAAAGAGGACGATCCTGCCAGGAAGTTCAAGGGGCGAGGTGTACTACTCGGCGATCAGGTCAAAGACCAGAATATGGAAGCCGCATTGTTTCAGGATTTGGGGAATTCCCCGGCTACGTTTGACGCCTCACGATGGGCAGATTATTACGGATGTCTTCCTGGCAACGATGTCCAGATGGCGGATGCTATCCAAGCATACATCCAGGCTAGATTGTCGGGCACTCCGTGTTGGGTTGAACTGCCTGATGAAGCCTGGCATCCATCTGCGAAACGGCACAAATTCCGTAGGCCGGTATGCCGCCTGATCAAAGCTCTATATGGACATCCTGACGCAGGAACCATGTGGGAACAACATTGCCACACCGCGGTACAGAAAGTAGGGTTCAAGCCAATTGGCGATGAGTGGCCATCATTGTATTTCCACCCGCAAATGAAGCTCTTACTTGTCATCTACGTGGATGATCTCAAGATGGCAGGACCCAAAGAGAATCTACCCAAGGGTTGGGACATGCTGCGCCAAGAACTTCGATTGGAAGAAGAAACGCCGCTGGGCTTGTATCTGGGTTGTCGCATCTCAAAGGGCGAGGCAACGTTGCATGACAAAACGAAGGTGCAGACCGTTACCTACGACATGGAGACGTACCTGGAAATGACAGTCAAGAAGTACTGCGACGTGACTGGGTTCGATCCGACAAAATTCAAGACGGTACCATCGCCGAGTCCGGCTGAGGAGACTAAGAATCACCCAGCTCGGGCTCCGGCACAGTCAGGTAAAAGCCATCGATGCACGTGGTGTGGACACACCATGCCTGTTGATAAGGATGGTCGGCTCGTTCCGCCTCCACCTATTCCCAAGGCGCCCGAGGAAGAGGAAATCAACGAGGCCAATCGCGGCGCACTCGCTCCGCAGGCAGCCAGCATTCTCATGAAATTGCTTTATGCCGCGCGCATTTGCCGCTTTGATCTTCTGCGAAGTATCAACAATCTCGCACGCAAGATCACGAAATGGACCAAGAAGGAGGATGCTCTTCTTCATCATCTCATGGCCTATGTGCACCAGTCCAAACATCACATGATGATTGGGTGGGTCGGGAACTCTTTGGAGGACTCGTCCATCGGGCTGTTTGCAGATGCGGACTATGCAGGTTGTGGAGAAAGTTTGAAATCTACCTCCGGTGCTCACTTGCACATTCAAGGTTCTCACACAAGGTTTCCCTTGGCGGGACTAAGCAAAAGGCAGGGGTGCTTGAGTCACTCCACACCTGAGGCCGAGATTGTCGCGGCCGACTTTGCCATGTCACGTCTTGGATTGCCTGCTATCACGTTGTGGCAGCAGCTTGGGGGGCAAGACCCCACCTTCGTCTTCTACGACGACAACCAGACCATGATCGGGGTGATTCGCACGGGCAAGAATCCGACTATGCGTCACTTGGAACGTACCCACGGTATCTGCATTGGATGGATGCATTCTATCTTTCAGGAAGGTTACGTTTCTCTTGCCTACGAGGTCACTGCCAAGATGTCCGCGGACATACACACCAAGTCGTTCAAGGATTCTGTATCCTGGACACATGCGTGTCAGCTCATCAACATCTTTCCTCCGGATCTCATTGGCTCCCAGGAAATTATGGATATGATGCGACCTACTCATTCCCAAAGTACGGATGAGAAGGGTCAGCAGCACTACTCGTTCAAGAGCGAGGTGCCTTGTTTTCCTTACACGCAGACGCCGATCCTCCCTCAGGTGTTGTATCGCGCTGGATTGTCGAGTAAGGAAGGCTTGCAAGAACATGACAGTGTGGACCCCATCCTGGTTGTCAAGTTACCGCGCATGTTGCGGGGGCCGCCTTCCGCGTTGCCGCCTGGTCGTTACCTTCGGTCGACTTGGATTCTTCGTGAAGGGCAGTGGCACCAGATGGAGGATCGTGCTGCTATCCTTGACACACCGGGCAAGTTCGACCGCTACGTGGAGCGTGCTGTGTTTCAGTACCATCCTGTGCGCGGGCATTTGCGCCCCGCTGCCATTGCGGACGTCCTTGCGCCGCCGTTTTTGCCCATTCCTGAACCGCCTCTTGGTCAGTCTTATGTGCGCGCCCTGCCCGCCAAATGGCGAGCGGTGGTTGTCACACTGGCGCGTGCCATCCATGGGGGGTACCAGGGCTTTACATTACACCAGGGATTTTGTTTCAACGGCCAATCCAAGAGTCAAGCCTCTCAATTTGGTTATGACCAATGGTCGTCGGTGTACGAAGATGTGTGGCATGATGCGGCGGAACAGAAAAAGGAATATCAAGGATATGATGGAGCAATTGTGCCTCACGTGGTCAATTTCGCCGAAAACAAGCCCAAGGAGGGTCTGGTGATACAATTCCTCGACCACGATGGAAGGTTGGTCCATGCTTACGAGAATCCTTACAGCCGGTGGAAGTACCGTATCACTATCAAAGATGCTCCAAAGGCAGTGACGGTATGGACATTGATAGGAGTCGATGAGGAGAACTGGTGGAACGAGTATGCTCCAGGCAAGGATTGCATCGCCCAGCATGCTACCGATTCTCACTACGACCCCGGGCTGCAAGTAAATGTTCTGAGTATGGGGCGAGAAGTTGACGACGCCATGTGCGCCTACATCTTTGATGTGGTGCAAGCAAGGAAAGACAACCCTAACTCTGTAATCTTCATTGGTGCAGGGGTGTTGGGCAAGAATTCGTGGCTGAGTCGGAAAATCGCTGACAACCCCGAAAAGGGCAAATTACGGACAGACTACCCATGGGGGGAGGTCGTCCAAAGAATTGCGCGCAGAGCGGCATCATGGGGGTTCCAAATCATCATCGAAGTGCCTCCTCGAGTACCAGTCCAGGAAACCAAGCAGTACAAGGGACTTCAGGAAGATGCCATGTGGAAGAGCATCAAGATCCAAGGATGCACTCACGGGCAACGTTATACCTTTCGGGATCCTGTATCTCCTGGAACCGCCGTTGAGCTCGGCTACTGCAAGGATGAATGGGAGTACATTGCCGCAAACGTCGCGCTGCATCCTAAGTCGTCTGATGTGTGCTCGTCCAAACATTTGCACATGACTGATTCGGACGCTAAGGATCGATCTGATAAATGCGAGTTGACTAGCCAAATCTCCAGAAGATTGCTTAAAGCCTTGAAATTTCAGGCAAACTGGCGATGGGAGATTGGTAGCCATGCCGTCGAAGGCTGGTGGACGGAAGCCAGACCGCATGATTGTTGACCTCTGTGGCTTGGGTAACGGCTACGCCGTACCTAAGTCCACTAAGGGTTGCTCTCGCATAACTTGCAAGGAGCTGATCAGCTCCAAAGCCGATGAGGACAGCCTTATCGGTACGATGAAGGATGCGTGCCGGAACGACCTGCGCACACCTGTGCTATTCGTGGCATCGCTTTTGCGATCAGGTGCTGGTCCTGGAAGTAGTGAAGGGGCTTGCGTGGGGGGTGAAAAACGTTCTGGTGGGAAGTACAAGGTTTTCAGAAGTGTCTTGAAATCTCTCAAACGCCTGCTGAAGAAGTGTGCGGAATTTTCCGACGTCTATTTTTCGCTTGACATGCCTTCTTCATGTTCATGTTGGTCTTGGCCAGAGTTGCATGCTCTTGTTTCAAGTGGCAAGGTGACGAAGGTTAAGGTTGATGATCATGTTGGTGCTGATGGCGATGGTGGTGGACGCAGGATCATGTTCTCTAACATGCCTGAAGCGGACCGTTTGGCGATGAGACTGAGTGATCGCTTGGACCATGATTCGAAGAACAGTTTGTCGCAGCGCATTGATGTCTCATGGCGGTCAATTGCGAGGAATGTTCGCAGCCTTGTTCGAGCTCATGTCAGTGTCAGTCATGTTGCACATGAATCTGAGGACATTGAATGGCAGCAGCATCAGTGTGTAGACGCTGATGAAGGGGCTATTAGACAGCCCCAACTAAGGAACAACTAAGGTCTGACCAGACGGATCGGGGAAGGGTGCCTCTTACGGAGAACCCGGAACCGTGAAGTCGAGTAGGGTGTAGGGACTTCCCTCCTACGGAGGAAGGACCGAAACCCGAGCCATGGCTGAAAGCTACAATGCCTACGAGCTGGCCTTCGATGGAGTGGACCACGAAGAAGTTTTCCCGTCTGGTGGGATGATGCGAACGTTTCTGAAGTTCCACAAGTTCCTGGAGATGTATTCTGGGGATTCGTCGCAGAGCGTCTCGCTCCCGCCGAAGATTACGAAAGACAAAGTGGTCGACAATGATCTCATTCGCACATGGGCAGCTTTCAAAGCACCTCCGTTGGTTTTGCTGTTCACGTGTGCAAACTTGTCGTCAGGAGGAGATCTTTCCATTCGAGTCCGAGAAATCCTCAAAGCTTGCTTGTTTGCTGCTCCTGAGGAGTACATGGACAAACCCTATGGGGAGATACTCGCCATGGTCACCAAGTTTGGTGGATTACAAAAACAAGTGCTGAAAAGAGGTGAAGCAAGCCATCCTGTCTGGGTCCACACAATTTTTTTTTTTTTTTTTTTTTTTTTTTTTTTTTTTTTTTTTTTTCTTTCTCTTTTTTTTTTTCTCTCTTTCTCTTCTGTGTGGTTTTTTTTTTTTGGGGGGGTTCTCTTTTTTTTCTCTTCTGTTTTTTTTTTTTTTTGGGGGGGGGGGGTGTTGTGGGGGGGGGGGGGGGGAGTAAGTGATCCGCGATGATGCAAAGTTGGCTGTGGTTGAACTGGAACAAGAACGAAAGCAAGTTCGGTTCGACTTGAACACTGCTACAAGGAACATCGTCAGTGCGGACGGGTACTACAACCTCGCCGTTCTCATCAACTCCGTTGAGACGCCCTACCAGACTGTGACAGACACGAGAATTCAACAATGGTATACGGTTAATCAGGACTACTACCACAAGTTGCCTATGTCGGGTAGAGCACCTGACCAATCAGACCTGTTGGCGGAGCCTACGTTATGTAGGGTGTGCAAGCTGATGTACATGTTCGCAAAACACACTGGATATGGACTACGGACCTACAACCAGGAATGTGCAGCGAGCAACGATGGCGCTACGCCACTCAACGTTCACCAGCTGGCCCTGATGATGCGCACAATGCCTCAAGGCATGGGACACCCGCTCGCCTTTGCGATGAACTCGCTCCAGGCGTTCAGTGTCTGTCTCCACGTGCTTCATTCCTACGTATCATGGGTTGATCCAGATACTGGACACCCGCCTTACAGATGGTCCAACGATGTGCTCCCTGATTCCGACTACACCACGTATTCTTTCCTCAAGCACCATGTGGATGCTGTATGTGCAGATCAGGACAGGAACGGCTTCCAATTGCCGGATGCGTTCCGTAGCTACACCTGGAATCAGTGCGGAGTTGAATCTGGGTATGTGGTCGACTGCTCTACCAAACGCGCCCCGTTGAGCATATGGGAAGCAGAATTCCAACAGATGGGGGCACCAAGTCCGCTTATGCAAGATGATGGCCTATTTCCGCCCAATCTTCAACGGCATCATAGCTGGGTATACTCAACGGGGAGAGTTGCGATGCCTACGGCAAGCAACCTCGAACCGGAAGGAATCGTGCACCCTGAGCATGGGAGAACGCCAGGACAACCACAAGGATCCGCTACCGAGCCTCGAGCCACCCCTAGCCACGGACCAAAGAGGGCAAGGACGGACGAGGCAACGGCATCGGCGTCATCATCTTCTGCGGCACCTCCTCCACAACCACCGACTTCGCAACCGGAAGAGGAACCATCGCAACCGACATGGGAGGAAGCTCCAATCCCCGCTGGCGCTCAGGAAAGTTGGTACCATTATGTCAACATCGATGAAAAGGGCTGTCGCTCGAGCTTGCTGGCGACGACCCGTGATCAAGACGAGTACACACCTACCATTGATGAGACGCCAAAGTTCGTGGCCAACCACGACGTGGGGACCACACCGATTCAGCATTACGTCAGAAGACTGGTGACCTACTTGGCAAGGATTCGTTCCGTCTCTCAAAGTGACGACAAGGGTCTCAACCTGAAGGTCTACGTGAAGCTGAGCACGAAAATGTGGTTACGGATGTACTCGCGGCTATACCATGCATTGGCATTGGTGTCGTGCGTGCATATTCCTTCTCCTCCAATGCTTACCTCGGCTGTGTTGATCGAGGCAGACGGCGATCTTGTCGACAACGATGAAATTCCGGCAGAAGCAAGGATCAATACCATGAACACGCTGAACGGATTTCGCAATAGTTTGGGCATGGGTGGCAAGCCTGATGCCGCGACTATGCGCTCTCAATGCACGATCCTCGTCCAAGACTTTGACATGGTCGCAAGGACCAGAGGGTCATCGCATACAGTGAGAGAGAATCTCGTCATGCATGGATGGAGTGAGATCTACATTGTGAGCCCGTCGATCACCGCAGGTGCCAACTACAACTTCCAAGTCACAAAGGGATCGTTGGACTCTGTGAATGAGACATTGGATGGCTTGACTGAAGAGCAGCTTGCAACCGTCACGTTGCATTACCATCTGTCTCTCCAGGCGATCCTCATCGAGAACATATCGTTTCCGATGAGTGAGGTCGGAGACGGAGCAGCGATTCGTGCTGACTTGCAGCGACAGCTCAAGGTCACGTACGTTGACCCCATCATTGCGGCAGGGAAGCGTACCACGCGCCCTCCAATTGTCAACATCAATCATGACTTACGGTTCGTAGGAGCAGCCAGCAATTACCTTCGACAGAAAGCTTCTATGTTCAACGGCTTCCACGCGCTGGGAATGTATATTGAACTGGAGTTGCGGGCCCGGGCATGCGTGGTGATTCATGGATCTTCGTTTTGGTCAAGAATGTACAGTCAGGCGAAACATGCGTCGTCAGGCGTGCATACACTGTCAGTCGAAAAGGTGCCACCACCGGACAATCGGGTCAGGTTCAAATTGGGCCTAGCTATCTACGAGAAGCAGCTGTTCTGCGAGAAGATGGTATCCACGTGCTTTGTTGAGGCATCGAAAGTTCGCTCATGGGACGAAACCGTCCGCGCCGACTCAGTCGCTCACCCGTCGCTTGTCGAGATTTGGGAGGACAAGAGTGAAGTCAAGACGTCCACCAAGATTTCGCAGACATGGTTTACGGGAGAACAGCAGCAACAGATCAGGTCGGGTGCCCAGGGTGACACGGTCGCTGAGTCGTCCACAGTCACCTGGCAGGATTTTGACATCGCCATGACCGTTCCCGAAGCCTACTACGACAACAGGCACTACTGGTTCAGGATCGACACCTATGCGACCCTGAACACTGGTTATGTCAAAGGGAGAACGTTCTATTGCCCTGGATGTGAAGCAATGAAGTTGGCGGAGTGCTACGCACAAGCCTTCTTCAAGCCGACCGGAAACGGGTATCCTGGACACTGCATTGGGTGCGCGCATACTTCAGCCTTGAAGATGCAGCATCAAATCAGCTCCTTCAATGACTTGATCACGTCCCAGAAGTACACCTTGGCTTGCGCAAAGCACCTTTATGACCTGAGGCTTCAATTCGTGGATCCTCGCGTGGAAATCAAGGAGTTCCTCAAAGTTTGTGCAGAGATGGTCTATGAAGACATCGGCAAGACGGTTTCTCACTACGGTGGTCTCCGAATCACAGCCAGTCAGGCCATCGAGTACGCGGCATGGGGAAAGGCCAAACAGTTGGCGTGGGACAGAGGGTACGACGCCGAAGGCAAGACATGCTACATCTGCTACTACGACGCCGGGAACTGCGCTTATGCTGGTTTCATGAGGATGCTTTTGACTCCGGAAGAGCGCCAAGAATGCTACCGAGGGTCAGTCTTGCCCAAGGAAGAGCTCCTGGGTGACACAGTGGAGCTGGCGCTCGGGCTTCTTACAATTGCAATGAGACACCCAAGTCATTTCATGAATTGGGGTGGCCTTGAGGGAGCAAATGCGTGCGCGAGAGGAATCGAAAGGTCATTCTTCCGCTACGCGTCGGCCGAAGCCATCGAGCTGATCACGGTTGACTCCCCGCGCAAAAGGACACAGCCCAAGAAGAATGAAGCAGTCGCTGAGATCGTCAACAACATGTCCGCTGACCTCGTGATTGATTTCACAGTGATCGTCGATGGTGATATCTACCCTGTAGAGATTGCGAGAACCGACGAGACACCGGCCGCTGACAACGTCACGGACGATCCAGGGTTCTCAGTTGCTCCACCAATAC
Organism: Symbiodinium sp. CCMP2592; assembly: GCA_905221615.1. Classification (NCBI taxonomy): domain Eukaryota; class Dinophyceae; order Suessiales; family Symbiodiniaceae; genus Symbiodinium; species Symbiodinium sp. CCMP2592. The sequence continues at coordinate 2,751 of CAJNDT010000741.1, read as the reverse complement.
CTGCACAGGATGTGGATGTGGATGCGCAACCCGAAGAAGAGCAAGGTGCAGAAGGCCCTGATCCCAGGCATGCAATTCGTGAAGGATTTGTCACGCAGCTTCAGGACTATGTTGGCGTACTCGCTCAGGGCGAAATGTCAGTCGGAAGCGATCGCATCACGTTCTGTGTTGATTGTGGCAGTGATCTACACACTCTGTCCAATTGCACAGAAAATGCTGCAACCCGGGATCTGGTACTTCGAGGCGTCCAGATTATCAAGGAAAGCCTTCTTCGGTATCCACGTCGAGTATCTCCACAAGAGGCTGAGCCAATGGACGTTGACACCACAGATCATGTGAGTGTTGCATCCTCGGACCGACGACCCAAGGCCAAAGCCCGACCGCGACGCGGAGGCGAAGCCGTACGGGGTGATGTGGTCTTGATCCGTTATGAGAACATACACAATCTCTGCACGGATGTGGAGAACCGTCGGGGCCTACATGATGCTTGTGGCGTACCACTGCAGGAATCGGGACCAGAGAATAGCCAGCGAGTCGTGGACCTCATTGAGCAGCTTTCGGACCATCGCGACCGACGCCTACCTCAACGAGGAGACCGTCCTAGCTTTGCTTACGATGATACCACTCATAGCTACACCAATGCAGGCTACGAATCCATCGGCGGCGGAAGGCCAATCCGGTGCGGGATTCTCGACCTGATCCCAACCAAGGGTGCAAGCTTCATCAACAATCGGTGGGACATCGTGAACGAAGTTGTCCTTCGCAACATCACCCGTCAGCGCAGGTTGAACGCGGATTGGGCGCTATCATGCATCCAGTCTGACTTGCGCCACAGAATTGCCAGGCGCCCAGGCTCAGAATGGCTTGACAACAGGTGCCAGGTGGCATTCAACAGTGTCATCAAATGTGATGAAGGAGGATGGGTAATGATCGAAGACTTGGTGAGGCATGAGCCACTATGGACCCATGAAAGCAGACGCATCACCGAAGGGGTCTCAAGGACCGATGATCAACAGAAGAAGAGAGTGTACAATGAAAGACTTCAGCTATTGTTCCAGGGGAACATGATTGCAGCCACGAAACGCAACAAGGCCAAGATTCGGTTGCAGTTCCTGGGTGTGAGCGTGAAGGACCCCGGCACGGAAGTTCTTGGATCAGCAGGTTCGAACATGTTGGTATCAGTTCGGGACCAGATCACGGAGATCCAGAACAACGACCATTGCCGGCATGGCCAGAGGTACCTGAACCTATGCAACGGCTGGGTGAAGCCATGGGCAGTTCGGGCTACGAGTGGTCACTCTGCGCATTCAGATCCCCAGAACAATTTGCTTCAGTTGGACAAGAACAGGTTCGCAATATCTCCATCTATTACCCTCTTGCAACGTCTTGGAGGTGCGTTCCACGCTACGGCATGCCGCAACTTGGATTCCATTGTCACGCAAGGCATCATGCCTGGTTCGGAGGACCCCGACGGGGACTTCGACCATAGGCGCCAATTCCGAGGCAACCAAGGCGGCAGACTCCACAGCTATTGGGGGGTGTTTGCGCCGTTCGATCACCGGAATGCAACAACCAAGATGCGAGTACACGGACGAGACGCCAAGCACATGCCATTGGCGATCTTGCACGAGAAGATGGACGTATCACAGACAGCGGCATCATGATCGTTGGTCGAACGATACCTTTCCATTTCGTCAAGGAGTTATGGTTTTGCGTCCCTGATCCTCGAGATACACACTCTTTCGCTCTGGTGGAAAAGATCTACGATGAAAGGTTGGAGAAAGAGCTGGTGTTGGACTACAATGCATCACCGTTGCTTCCCGAGTTCGAGAGATACCGAACGCCAAGCAAGATCATGGAATTGCTTTGCGAAATGCCTCCTGGACCCCACGACACAAGCAAGGAGCAGATCATTCGTGACCTCACGACTGTCCTGGAGTCCCACAGGGAGAACACGGTTCGGCATCACTACATGGACAAAGGAATCAAGTTTGTCATCAAGAATTGGCGACCCGAAGACCTAAGCAGAGACGAGGATGGACGGAGAATGAGGGTATGCCCGGCATGCTACAACATCGTTCCAGCATGTTTCTCCCGATGCACGTCTTGCTGGTCACAGTTCATTTCGAGCGGATATTACCAAGGTTCTCCACAACGGGAGACTCCTACGGAGATCCCCAGTGACTTCATTGCGCAGACAATGGAAGCCGCAGCAGCCGCAGTGCCTGAGGCGCCCGAAGAGGAGCAGGAAGCCATGGAGGTAGAGACCGTTGCGGAACCTGAAGAAATCCCAGAACCATCTGTCATCGCGGAAGACGATCCAGAACAGGAGCCTGATGAAGAAATGGACGTCGAGCCTGGAGAGGACTTTGATGACGCAGTTCCAGAAGCAATCGCACAGGAACGTCGTCCCGTCTTCATTACCGGCCAGTCTTTGAACATCGACCCTGAGCTACAACTTGCACGTACCGCCATGCAGCCATCTTACTATTCTGGAAAGCGAAATGCCCATTGCATTGACGCGAACATGACCGCTCTTTCGTACATGGCATACGTGGTATGCAGATCCATCTACAAAGCTTGGTCAGGATTCGCAAAGTGGGCGACTATGCAGTTGTTTCAGATGAGGGAAAGTTTCGCACTTGGCCAACGCTATGATGTGCTTGGAAAGTGGGGATCTTTGGCGGCAGTGGATAGGGATACGGGTGTGAGCAAGGATGTGACTGATGAGGAGATCATTCGCTTTGCCAA
>CAJNDT010000740.1:137500-148175 GCA_905221615.1 Symbiodinium sp. CCMP2592 | reverse complement strand
ACGCATCCTTCATCGCACCGATAAGGCTGTCCTCATCGGCTTTAGAGCCAATCAGCTCCTTGCAAGTTATGCGAGCGCATCCCTTAGTGGACTTAGGCACGGCGTAGCCATTGCCCAAGCCACATAGGTCAACGATCATGCGGTCAGGCCTTCGTCCACCAGCCTTCGACGGCATGGCTACCAATCTCCCATCGCCCGTTGCCTGAAATTTCAAGGCTTTAAGCAATCTCCTGGAAATTTGGCTAGTCAACTCGCATTTATCAGATCGATCCTTAGCGTCCGAATCGGTCATGTGCAAATGTTTGGACGAGCACACGTCAGACGACTTAGGATGCAACGCGACGTTTGCGGCAATGTACCCCCATTCATCCTTGCAGTAGCCGAGCTCGACGGCGGTTCCGGGAGATACAGGATCCCGAAAGGTATAACGTTGCCCGTGAGTGCATCCTTGGATCTTGATGCTCTTCCACATGGCATCTTCCTGAAGTCCCTTGTACTGCTTGGTTTCCTGGACTGGTACTCGAGGAGGTACTTCGCTGATGATTTGGAACCCCCATGATGCCGCTCTGCGCGCAATTCTTTGGACGACCTCCCCCCATGGGTAGTCTGTCCGCAATTTGGCCCTTTCAGGGTTGTCAGCGATTTTCCGACTCAGCCATGAATTCTTGCCTAACACCCCTGCACCAATGAAGATCACGGAGTTAGGGTTGGTTTTCCTTGCTTCCACCACATCGAAGAGGTAGGCGCACATGGCGTCGTCAACTTCTCGCCCCATACTCAGAACGTTTACTTGCAGCCCAGGGTCATAGTGAGAATCGGGAGCATGCTGTGCAATACAATCCTTGCCTGGAGCATACTCGTTCCACCAGTTCTCCTCATCGACTCCTACCAATGTCCACACCGTCACTGCTTTCGGAGCATCTTTGATAGTGATACGGTATTTCCACCGGCTGTAAGGATTCTTGTAAGTATGGATCAACCCTCCATCGTGGTCGAGGAATTGGATCACCAGGCCCTCCTTGGGTTTGTTTTCGGCGAAGTTGACCACGTGAGGCACAATTGCTCCATCATATCCTTGATATTCCCTTTTCTGTTCAGCCGCATCATGCCATACATCCTCGTACACTGACGACCATTGGTCATAACCGAATTGAGAGGCTTGACTTTTGGACTGGCAGTTGAAACAAAGAGGCAATGTAAAGCCCTGGTACCCCCCATGGATGGCACGCGCCAGTGTGACAACCACCGCTCGCCATTTGGCGGGCAGGGCGCGCACATAAGACTGGCCCAAAGGCGGTTCAGGAGGAGGCAAAAAACGGCGGCGCAAGGACGTCCGCAATAGCTGCGGGGCGCAAATGCCCCCGTACCGGATGGTACTGAAACACAGCACGCTCCACATAGCGGTCGAACTTGCCCGGTTGATCAAGGATAGCAGCACGGTCCTCCATCTGGTGCCACTGCCCTTCACGAAGAATCCAAGTCGACCGAAGGTAACGACCAGGCGGCAACGCGGAAGGCGGCCCCCGCAACATGCGCGGGAACTTGACGACCAGGAGGGGGTCCACACTGTCATGTTCTTGCAAGCCTTCCTTACTCGACAATCCAGCGCGATACAACACCTGAGGGAGGATCGGCGTCTGCGTGTAAGGAAAACAAGGCACCTCGCTCTTGAACGAGTAATGCTGTTGCCCCTTCTCATCCGTGCTTTGGGTATGAGTAGGGCGCATCAGATCCATAATCTCTTGGGAGCCAATGAGAGCCGGCGGAAAAAAGTTGATGAGCTGACACGCGTGTGTCCAGGATACAGAATCCTTGAACGACTTGGTGTGGATGTCCGCGGACATCTTGGCAGTGACCTCATAGGCAAGAGAAACGTAACCTTCCTGAAAGATAGAATGCATCCAGCCAATGCAGATGCCGTGGGTACGTTCCAAATGACGCATAGTCGGATTCCTGCCCGTGCGAATCACCCCGATCATGGTCTGGTTGTCGTCGTAGAAGACGAAGTTGGGGTCTTGCCCCCCAAGCTGCTGCCACAACGTGATAGCAGGCAATCCAAGAAGTGACATGGCAAAGTCGGCCGCGACAATCTCGGCCTCAGGTGTGGAATGACTCAAGCACCCCTGCCTTTTGCTAAGTCCCGCCAAGGGAAATCTTGTGTGAGAACCTTGAATGTGCAAATGAGCACCGGAGGTAGATTTCAAACTTTCTCCACAACCTGCATAGTCCGCATCTGCAAACAGCCCGATGGACGAGTCCTCCAAGGAGTTCCCGACCCATCCAATCATCATGTGAGGTTTGGACTGGTGCACATAGGCCATGAGATGATGAAGAAGAGCATCCTCCTTCTTGGTCCATTTCGTGATCTTGCGTGCGAGATTGTTGATACGGCGCAGAAGATCAAAGCGGCAAATGCGCGCGGCATAAAGCAATTTCATGAGAATGCTTGCTGCCTGCGGAGCAAGTGCGCCGCGATTAGCCTCGTTGATCTCCTCTTCCTCTGGCGCCTTGGGAATAGGTGGCGGCGGAACAAGCCGACCGTCCTTATCAACAGGCATGGTGTGTCCACACCACGTGCATCGATGGCTTTTACCTGACTGTGCCGGAGCGCGAGCTGGGTGATTCTTAGTCTCCTCAGCCGGACTCGGCGATGGTAACGTCTTGAATTTTGTCGGATCGAACCCAGTCACGTCGCAGTACTTCTTGACTGTCATGTCCAGGTACGTCTCCATGTCGTAGGTAACGGTCTGCACCTTCGTTTTGTCATGCAACGTTGCCTCGCCCTTGGAGATGCGACAACCCAGATAAAAACCTAGTGGCGTTTCTTCTTCCAATCGGAGTTCTTGTTTTGTTTTTTTTTTTTTTTTTTTTTTTTTTTTTTTTTTTTATTTTTTTTTCTTTTTTTTTTTTTTTTTTTTTTTTTTTTTTTTTTTTTTTTTTTTTTTTTTTTTTTTTTTTGTTTTTTTTTTTCGCGCAGCATGTCCCAACCCTTGGGTAGATTCTCTTTGGGTCCTGCCATCTTTAGATCATCCACGTAGATGACAAGTAAGAGCTTCATTTGCGGGTGGAAATACAATGATGGCCATTCGTCGCCAATCGGTTTGAATCCTACTTTCTGTACCGCGGTATGGCAATGTTGTTCCCACATGGTTCCTGCGTCAGGATGTCCATACAGAGCTTTGATCAGGCGACACACAGGCCTACGGAATTTATGCCGTTTCGCAGATGGATGCCAGGCTTCATCAGGCAGTTCAACCCAACATGGAGTTCCCGATAATCTCGCCTGAATGTATGCTTGGATAGCATCCGCCATCTGGACATCGTTGCCAGGAAGGCATCCGTAATAATCTGCCCACCGTGAGGCGTCAAACGTAGCCGGGGAATTCCCCAAATCCTGAAACAATGCGGCTTCCATGTTCTGGTCTTTGACCTGATCACCGAGTAGTACACCTCGCCCTTTGAACTTCCTGGCAGGATCGTCCTCTTTGAGCTGATAGTTCTTCTCGTATATCAGTCCATGTACTCGCGCCATATGTACTTTCTCACCTTTCTTCTTTGCCTCAGCGACGACGTCGTCATATTCACGCGTAGTTGAGAAATCAAACACCTCTTGGTCCCACAATCCCTTCCATTCTTTCATGAAAGCTTCCATGGCCTTGGGGTTGTTGACCATCTCCTTGCGTGTGACGGGTCGAGTGACCATGGCATTGAAGCATGATCCTCCTGCCTGATTCTTTTCCCGATGTACGTTTCTGTGAGAAGTCGTACACGGCATAGACGGAATCCAGTTGTCATCCATGACCATGTGTGCCGGAACAGCCGGCACGACGTCCGCCAAGAATTGTTCTTGTGTGTATTGATCCACATAGGATTGTGCCCAGGACCATCCATCGTCGTCGTCAATGGACACGTTGAGTTGCAGATCAATTTCTTCACATGGAACAATCTTGGGAAAGATCATGTTGTCCAAAATCTTGGTGACTATCTTCTTCCCTATCACAGCCTTCTTCCGGTCCTTCTTGGCAACTCGAGCTTTGTCTCGCTTTTCTTTCTTGTACGCTGCCTTCTTCTCCGCTTCGCTCATTTTCTTCCATGCTTCCGGAGAATAGGAATGGATAGGTCGCCGTGTAGGAAGCGTTCGTCGACCATCACTTCGGATCTTGTACGGAACTCCCCTTTTGTCGATCTTGCAGGCTTCACCATCATCGGTGAGATATACAATGCCGTCCCCCTTCTTCCCCGTACTCCAATGTTCAATCTCCTCGGGAGCCAACTTCTTTTCTTTCAAGATCTTGATAATCTCTCCAGGTTCTTCGATGTCTCCTTCGGGGATGAGTCTACCGGTTGGACCGACTTCGCGGGGCGATCGTCGATCTTTTCCAGTGACCTTTGGTTCAGAAGGAGGCGGTGCTGCACGTAGACCTAGTTCTTCGTCTAGTTCTTCGAGTCTTTTGTCTCCTATAGCATCAATAGCTTCATGTTCTGCTGACTTGAAGACTTCGCCGGACGGCTCCGTCTCTATGTCAGATGGATCTATGTCCTGTAAGTCGGGATCTTCTCCGGGATCCGGTGGAGGAAGAAGACCATCTTGATCATCATCATCCCCGTTGTCACCATTTCCTCCAGGCGGACCGTCATCCCCGTCATCGACGTCTTTTATCTCCTTGCCAGCAAGGTCAACGTTGTCCCTTAGTCCCTCAATGGTTGAGTTCATCCTCTCGTACTCGGCTTTCAGGGGAAACGTTATCTCCTCTGGGAAGTAGATAACTTCTGTCTCGTACGGTCTCATCAACTTCCTGGGAACTGATGCGTCCATTGACAAGTTCGCATTGGCAAATTCCTTCATGTCCCACACGCGATACTTCTTGGACCATCCTTGACCAGCAATGATGATGTATCCGGCGAAAATGCCTGGGATCCCCTTTGGATCGAACTTGTTGCCATATGTCTTCGGCCTTGTATCCGTAGGCTTGAAGAAGACTTTGGCCCCAAAGGGTATGGCTTTTCCCTCGAAGTCCTTTCCAGTCATACGTTTCCATGCTGAATCACCATCGCCCTCCACGTCTTCGATGTTGAGGTTCTGCATCACGCAATTCAGCGCAAAGGACCAGTATTGGGCGGGTAATCCGGCGTGTAGCATGGATGCTGCGACTGTGTTGATCACTTCTTGATTTGATCGTTCAGCGAGTGAATTGTTACTGGGTTTCCCTGGAAGGGAATGATCTATCACGATCTTCAACTGCGCCATAGCTGAATCGAACTCTGGTGCTTCATCACTATACGCCATATGAATCTTGCGTCTTCCCATTAGGCGTCTGATGGCCATGACGACCTCGTCAGTGCTCCTTGAAGCTGTGGGAATCGCTGCGATCATTTTGGTGGCGATGTCTCTGATGACTAGAACTTCACGTGCTCCATCATCGAGTCCGATACCTGCTTCGGCGGCCTTGCGCATATCGAGGAAGTCGAACGTCACAAGATCTCCCCAGTGTTTGATCACACGTTGAAACGCACCTCGTTGTGTCCGCAAGTGCTTCATCTTCGCGCGTATGCACGATTCGCAATATGGATTGCGGTAGCGATGAGTACACAGATGTGCCAACGTCTTGGCTTCGGCTTTCAGTGTTCCGACTCTGGCCTTGCGGCTCGGCGCACCGTCGCCTTCCACATCAATGATCACCTCATCGTCACCATCCAATGGAATTTCACCCACTCCTTTTCCTTCGTCTTCGTCCGGAGGTCGACCGGCCTCGGACTCTGGCACTTCTTCTATAGGAGGTTCTTGGGGTTCAGGATCAGGAGGTCGTTCATGATCGTCACCTTCTTCTTCTGCTTCAACCTCGCTCGGTGCAGCTTCAGCGGCAGCTGCGACACTGACGTCAACATCACCCGCGGTTAGCAGGCTCTTGAAGATTTCGGTGATCGCTTTGGCCTCCGGATCATCATGAACAAGTGACTTGGAACTCCCGGCGCGAATGTACGGGATGTCACCGTTCACGAACAGAGATATCCTCTTGCCCTGCGGGTTGATCATGAATGGTTCCCTTCCGGGTGGCCACACAAACCCGTAGTTGAAGTTCATACATCTCTTGCCTATGGAAAGCACCGATGGTGTGTCGTCCAACACATAAGCGTTGATCGGTTCCTCGAACGACTCAGTCTGGAAATTCGACACGAGATCGGTATCGGTGATTCCATTTGCTGTCTGAAATGATATGGGCTCTGGAGTCACGAGTGTCTCAAGACTATGCTTCTCGATCTTCTTCTGAGATATGAGGTCGTGGCCACACCCAGTGTCCATGAGAAACTTGATCTTCTTCTTGAGGATGACTGGTTGAACCATGCATTTGCATACACCTTGATTGATGATCCGCTTGCTGTGTGCAGCATCGAGTTCACGCTCAACGATGGAATCCTCACCGTCGTAGAAGGAGACTTCTTCCACCCGAGACGTTCCTGGGATTCGTACGAATGAGACTCGATCTCCGCATTGATCATCATCGTCGTCAACCATGTCTCTCATAATCTGTGCCCTCAATCTCGCTTTGTGCTTGGCGAATTCCAAATTCACGGCGCGATCCTCATCGTTGACAAGCGCTTCCATGTCGACGTACTTTACCTTCCGCTCTTTGTCCTTCTTCGATCTCCTAGGACACGAAGAAATGAACTTCACGTCATCGGCGAATGTCACATTACGCTTGATCCCTTTTCGGGTCGACGTCGTCGGTCCCGAGGATTCGTCGTCTGTTGAACAATCCGAATCAGCGTCGCTGTCAACGGATGGACAATCTGACTCCTCCTCATCTTGTCTTGAAGATCGCTTCCATATCGCCGGGGCTGATGGATTCCACCTTCGGCACAATCTTATGGCGGGTGCCGCAGGGAGCGCCTTGGCCTTGGCATTCGGCTTCGCTGGAGCTGCCTTCGCTTCGGATTTGGCTTTAGCCTTTGCCTTTGGTTCCGGAGCTGGGGTAGCTGCTGCCTCATGCTTGAAAGGACAATTCTCTCTTGAGCACGAGCCTGTGTTCTTGAACGAGTAGCATATCCTGTTTCCTCCTCCTCCAGATGGACTTGGAGTTCTCGTCCTCGGCGTAAAGGGTCGCTCTGGAGTCTTCTTCGAGTGACTGAATGGGCACTTGTCACCATTTCGACACCCTGCATCTGTGAAATGGAACTTGCAGCGGATTTGCTTCTTGCTCTTGTCGCCTCTGTTGTCCGCTGACTCACTCCTCGTCTTCTTCTTGGGTTTTGGCTTGGTCTTCGCATGACTCTTCGCTTTGCTTTGAGGTAGTACAGGTGTTGCTTTATCCGGCTTGGTCGGCGAAGCCTTGACCTTTGCGGATGGAGCTGCGTTAGGCGTTGGTTTCTCAGGTACCTTGGCCGGTGCAGCAAGCAAATCCTTGCCCTCAAGCATCTGGCGCAAGCCAATTTGGGTCTGAGTGAGATTTGATTGTTCTCGTCTCCGCATGATGGTACGGTCAATGATCTTCATCAGATTGTCGTACGATCGGTCTTCATGATTGTAGGGCAAGTGTTCGTAGTGCATGCCCAACTCCATCTTCATTGCGGGCGAGTCCTTGATCTTGCTGTACAAGCAATCACGGAGAGCTGTTTTGGATGGTATGTCTTCTGGCCTCATCCGTCCCAGAACTTCCAACCACGTCTGCTTGAACGTATGAAGCTTGTTGTCGCCTTGGTACTGGAGCTTCACCAGATACTCGAGAGTGATGATCATGTCGAGACGATCATGCGTTCGAAAACTTTCATACATCATCGCAATGATTTGTCGTCCTTTGATGATCTTCCCTTCGGGCCTGCTGATGTAATCGTTGGCCTTCCGGTTCACCTCCAGGTACAGGTCAGCAGATTTGTCACCACCAGCACGTAGCATTGCGACCATTGCGATCCCCAATTTGACGTCTACGCTCTTAAACTTCTTGTGTCCTGAATCGTTCAGTGCTTCGACATCAGGGAATGGGTTGAATGCTGGTGCCAGCCATAACATCCAGTCCTCATGATTTGGATCGGCTGATGCTCCTAAGACATTCGCCGTGCATACGGATCGCCAGTTGTTGAGGTGAGTGAGAGTAGGCCATGGAGGAACGGTCACTTTATCGGCCTCCCTCCTGGAAATTCTCACCTCAGTGACTTCAGGATCTGCGTCTCCATCAGGATCACGCGCATGAGAGCCAGGATCCGATTCAGGTTTGCCTCCACCGCTCTCTTCTTATCATCATCATCATCAGGCGGGTCAGGAGGGTCATACCCCGTGCCGGTTCCTTCCTCATGCTCTCCATCTTCATTCTCGTCGCCAGCTTCGTCACCGTCATCGTCTCCATTATCCTCCTGAATCGTTTCAGCGAATAATCTCCACTCATCACGATCAGCTCTGAGACGCTGTTCGGCTTTCTGGGCCTTGAGTACTTCGCTTCGCAGATCGGCAATCTTCTCCTCGTACCGTTCCGCGACCTCTTTCTCGATCTGACGTCTCCTTGCTTCATGAATGGAATCGTCATAGGCAATAGGGGGACCGATGAGGTCGTTGCCCTTCGTAGATGCGGTGATACCGTCGACACCAACAGGTCTTGAGGAGCTGGCAGATGCTGTGGACTTCGATCCCAACATCCCGCGATCCTCCAAGAGTTCGCGTAGCTGTCGATCACGCACGGCTGCCGCATCACTTTTCCCATGAAATCCGCTTGGTATGCCGAACAAAGTGGCTGCACTAGGCGTGGAACGCGCAAGTGCTGGGCTGCTAATACCTGGCACGTAGTGCTCGGGCATTGCATCCGCCACGATTGGCATTGAATTGCGGCCAGTGAAGAAGTTTCCACCGGTAAATGGAATTCCATCCATCACAAGGTTCTTGTCCTTGTCCGATTCCGAGAATGCGAACTTCTCTTTGGCGACTGGACTAACTTGACTTGGGGACCGTATTTCAGGGGATCGTACCTCACCTCCTACGGAAAATGCAGGCACTACTTCCTTTCCTACGTGCTCCCAGCCAGACTCAGTAGTCCTCGAAGACATGGGCATGCTTGAAGGCCGTGTCGCTCCTCCATAGTTGGAGTTCCGCGCTGCCTCCAATTCGCTGCGTGTCCTCGCTTGAAGATCTTCTTGTGCTTTGAGCGTTTTCCTGAGTTCACTCAGCTCGTCGTGCAAGGTAGGCAATGATCGCCTTGCATGATCTTCATTCTGATGAAGTCGGTCCTCTGCATCTTGCATCCTCTTCACAGCCATTTTGCGGTACTCTTCCTCTTCGCCAAGACGTTCGCGAAGCCGAAATCGTTCTTGATCAATGGCTGCGCTGTTTCCAGCTAGCCCTTGGATCTCGTTCACGGCCCGCAACTCCTGGTTCTTGACCAAGTGGAATCGTTCCTGCATTGCTTGTAAGGCTTGTTCCGAACTTGCTGTGTTCGACCGGAGGACCAAGTTCTCTCTGGCATGTTCATGAAGTTCATGAGTCAGACGCTCATACTCACGTGCCATAAGCTCACCATCGCCTTGCGCTCTTGCCTCCAACTGCACAAAGTTAGTGGCTGCCTCCGTGCGGAACACGTGTAGCTGTTGAGCTAACTCCTCGGCAACGGCATGTGCTTGACGTTGTTGAGCAGAGTTCTGTTCATCCATGCGAAACAAAGCTGTTTCATAGTCTCGCTTCATCTCCTGATTGACATTGTTGATGTGCCTCATGGCTAAGCATGCATGGTCACGTTGTCGTTCCAATTCTTCAATGCGAATTCCAGATCCTTCATCTTCTTGTTGCATCTCCTTGATCTTGTCCATCAGGGTCTGGACGACTCCTTCGTACTCTTGCATCTGACTGCGATAGTACATCTGCTGTGCAAGGTTAGATGCTTCGAGCTGTTGCGAAATCGTCAGTTCCTGATAGGCATTCGGACCATCGGCTATGGCTGGCGTGGTCACCGATGACGCATCACCACGTGCTGGAATAGTGTCCAGAGTCATATCCAGATCGTCAGCATCACGTGGTTGATTGGTAACCATCCGATTCCAAGTCATGGATTTGTCACGCCCACGAGTAGCCGAAGTCCTCGATCGTGCTGAAGAGCTTCTCGAAGATGATGGTCTTGACTTCTTTTCCAAGGTCTTCACTCCTTTGTCCTTGGCCCTGGACGTAGTCCGAGGTGCCTGAAAACCAGACGCTTCGGCTCGTCGTTCGGGAGCCTTGCCCGTCCTCGAACCTGTGGATGTCGGACGCGAAGGCGTAGATGCTCTTGGTAGACTCTTTGCTTTCACCTTGGGAACTGCCTTTGCAATGGCAAGCGCAGAAGATTGACCTTTGTCATCTTCCGTGGAGCTATCAACGGATTGCACCACTGTGTCATCAGCTGTTGATTCACCAACGGCTGGCGCTGCCACATCGGCACCGAAAGTCACTGTCGTATCTTGGCTTGATCCCGAGTTCATTGTGGTCGTAGTAGATCAAGTAGTCGTTGCTGTAGAAAGGCAGAGCCGCGTACGGCTGATAACCTGCGTGGGGGATTGATCTCGACTAGGTTGCTGCTCTCCCCACCAGAGCTGTAATGAATGTAGGTGTGGCTGGCTTGCACTCTCCACAGACTGGACCCTGTCTCTCTTACACTTCCACACGTGCAATCCTATGCAGGCAGAACCGGTGGCCGTTCCTTTTGCACTCGCTGCCGGCGGCGGT